>JXTB01000011.1:1298764-1329144 GCA_002914805.1 Parasponia andersonii
TGGGAAGATCGACGTCGTATGTAAATTCTACGATAAAATCTGCGAGTGCTTGACCTTTTATAGCAGTGCGAGGTTGAAAATTGATGTCAAATTGACTCAATTCAACAGCCCACTTAAGTAGCCGCCCTGACGTCTCAGGTTTCTGTAAGACCTGTTTCAGTGGGAAATTCGTGAAAACTCGGATGGAGTGAGCATGGAAGTAAGGTCGAAGTTTTCTCGGTGCAATGACGAGTGCCAGTGCCAATTTTTCCATCTCTGGATACCTGGTTTCAGCGTCAAGTAATCTCTTACTCACATAATATACAGGTCGCTGAATATTTGACTCCTCGCGAATTAATGCGGCACTCGTCGCATACTTAGAAACAGTGAGATATAGGTACAACTCTTCTCCCGGATTTGGCTTCGACAAGAGTTGAGGGGAACCCAAGTGTTTTTTCAATTCTTGGAACGCCTGCTCGCATTTCTCCGTCCACTCGAATCTTTTTGATCCCTTCAAAACCTCAAAGAAAGGTTGGCATTTATCGGTTGATCTGGATACAAACCGACTGAGAGCAGCTACCCTTCCTGCTAGGCTTTGCACATCTTTGGGTTTACGAGGAGACTGCATATCAAGTAATGCCTGTATCTTCTGAGGATTTGCTTCGATCCCTCGCTGGTTGACCATAAAACCCAGAAAGTTTCCAGATCCCACCCCAAATGTACACTTCTGAGGATTTAACTTCATCTGGTATCTCCGGAGGATTTTGAACATCTCATCAAGGTGTTTGATGTGATCTTCGGCCTTCTCCGACTTGACCAGCATGTCATCGACGTATACCTCCATTGTCTTGCCAATTTGTTTTGCAAACATCATATTGACAAGACGTTGGTAGGTTGCTCCCGCATTGATAAGTCCGAAGGGCATCTTTTTATAGCAATATAACCCTCGATCAGTGATGAACGAGGTGTGTTCTTCATCCAACTCGTACATGGGGATTTGGTTGTATCCTGAATACGCATCCATAAAACTTAGGAGTTCATGCCCCGACGTCGCATCTACAAGTTGATCAATTCTCAGAAGAGGGAAGCTGTCTTTAGGACATGCCTTGTTGAGATCGGTAAAGTCAATACAGGTTCTCCACTTCCCATTAGGTTTTTTCACCAAGACTGGATTTGCAAGCTAGTCAGGGTAAAAAGATTCTCTTATGAATCCAATCTCGAGCAATTTCTCCACCTCTTCCTTTAGTGCGACGTAACGTTCTGGAATCATGGCCCTTCTCTTTTGTCGCACAGGCTTTTTTGACGGATCTATGTTAAGATGGTGAGATATGATCCTTGAATCAATCCCTACCATATCTGAATACTGCCATGCAAAGACATCCAAATTGGACCTCAGAAAAGCGATCAATGAAGCTCGCACAGGTCCCTGAACCTCCGTTCCAATCTTCAAGGTCCTGGAAGACAGATCGAATGATAAATCTTCCAGGTCTTCAACGGGTCCAGTTTTGACTTCGTCAATTTCTCGAGAATCGAAGTCTTCACTGGTCGTTTCGATTGACGTTTTCACTGACGATTCGACTGGCGCTTTGCTCGTTGCTTCAGCTGACATTTTATCTGTTACCACGACTGACGCTTTGTCCACTGCCACGACTGATGCTTCATCCGCGGCCACGATTGACGCTTCATCCGCTGCCACGACTGACGCTTCATTCGCTGCCACGACTGACGCTTCTTCTGGCAGATGGACCATCATTGTACGGGACGTCGCATCTTTTGCTGCGAGTTTCAGCGAGTTGTTATAGCAAGTCCTCGCATCATACTGATTTCCTCGCACCTCGCCTACCCCCTATTGGGTCGGGAACTTCATTGTTAGATGATAGATCGAGGTGACAGCTCGAAGTTCCCTTAATGTTGGTCTTCCTAGCACAGCATTGAAGGTAGATGGGCAATCTACCACCAAAAACTGGGTCATTATTGATGAAACCCTTGGAAAGGTCCCAACGCTGACCATCAGTTCAATCATGCCTATAGGCATCAGGCTGTCACCAGTAAAACCATAGAGGGGAGTGGTGGCAGGCTTCAGGTCACTCTCATTTAGCCCCATCTTCTTGAAGGCATCGAAGTACATGATGTCCACAGCACTTCCGTTGTCGACCAACACTCGCCACAACTGTGTGCTTCCACAGTTAATTTTTTCGACCAGCGTGTCATTATGCGGATAATGGACTTCCCTTGCATCTTACTCTGTGAAGGTAATATCCATTTCCGGTACTCGCTGAAGCTTGCGTGGTCGCTGATCAAGGTGCATGACGTTGGTTAATGGCTGCTGTTGAGCTTCTCGTGCGTATCTATCTTGTGCTCGCTTGGAATCTCCTCCAACATGCGGTCCTCCAAAAATAGTTCGCACCTCACGCTGAATTTCTGGAGGTCGCTGTTGGTCTTCTTCTCGCCTTTCATCGCTCTGCCTGGTATACTGCCGCAATCGCCCCTCTCTAATCAGCCTTTCGATTTCATCTTTCAGGGCGAAGCAACTATTAGTGTTATGCCCAATATCATTATGATATCAGCAGAATTTGTTGGGGTCGCGCTTTGCCCTGTCCCGTTTCATTGGTTCTGGTTGTCGGAATCGCTCCTTCTGATTTGTGACCGCATAGATATGGTCTATGGGCGCGTTTAATTCATTGTGGTTATTAAACCTCATGGGAGCATTTGCGATCTCCTGCCTTTTAGGTCTAGGCTGATTCTCACTTGCCTGTTCATTATTCCTCTTGTTCTTCTTATTACCACCGTTGTCGGTGACGACCGCAACTTTTGCCGCATCTGTTTTTCCTCCTTTTTTAGTCTTTTGAAGATTCTCTCGTGAAGATTCTAACCTTAGATGTCGACCGACTCTTCGGTAGAAGTCTTCGAGAGTTCTACACTCTCGTTCGAGCAATTCTTCCCAGAGTTTTGTTTCTGGTCGCACCCCGGCCATCATAAGAGTAAGAACTCCTCCTTCAAGGGGGTTGTTGACCTTCGCTAGCTCTGAAGTGAATCGATTGAGATAAGACCGTAGAGTCTCCTCTGGACCTTGCCGGATTGCGGACAAACTGATAAGCGGAACAGTGAAATTCTTCGCGGCCTGAAATTGTCTTAAGAACGCCGTCGTAGTTGTTGCCAGGACGAGATTGAACCGGATTTAAGTCCTCGAAACCACTTCTTTGCCGCTCTTGAGAGTGTTATAGCGAAACATCTGCAGCGTGCATGATCACTAACCCGATGAAGTTCCATCAAGTCGCTGAAGTGATCCATATGGTCCTGTGGATCAGTCTTTCCATCAAAAGTATTGATCGTTGGAAGTCTAAATCCGGTGGGAAGAGCTGCAGCTCGAACCTCCTCGCTGAATAGCAACTGGCGATACCCATCAGCAAGCTCATCGTCCCATCCAGCAAGTGCATCTAATGCGATCCTCAAATTGTGAACGTCGACGTTCAGAGGGAAGGCATCATTCCTTGTTGGTGGTAAAAGCGACCTTTGTTCGTTATCCTGTTTCACAGCGGGCTGGTCAGGTAGAGTCTTCTGCGACCTATGAGAGGAATTCAATGACATAGTGCGACGAGACCGGCTATGGTCGCTTTGATGTGATACAGATCGATCTTGACCACGTCGTCGCTCCAGATAATGTCTTAGGTCTGCAGGATCTTGTCTCGACTCCCTGGTGATTCTTTCGAAGACGCTTCTCAACGGTCGTCCTTGCTCGCTGCTCAAGCGATCCTGACTATTAGCGGATTTACGAGAAGTTTGTGTGCGATCACGGTTCGTACTTGAACTCTCCGTACGAGATTCTGGAGACAAGTCTGCGACCTTGCCTTTACCTTTGGAGATGCGTTCTTCATGATGCTCTTGCTGAGTTCTGTGCTGGCCGCTTCTTCTCATCTCGAGGATCTGTATTCCCTTCTCAGGTAATTGAGCAGGACGTTCTTTGGGACGTTCATGTTGTGGTGGGGTCACCATCTGCCCTTCAGTAAGTCGTCGCAGGGTGTCATTGATCTGGTTAGTGACTTGCTAAAGGTTCACGAGCATTTCCTCCATGCGATCCTGTCTCTGGGATAGGTTCTCTGTTGCCGTCATAGTAGGCTGATCCGGAGCTGGGGTTGCCTGTGTAGCAGCGGTACTTTGAGGTTGGTTTTGGCTAGTTCCGGTGACTCTGGTAGTGTTTCTAGTGTTTGCCATTATTGACGAGGTAGAATTTAATAAATATTTCTGTCGGAATAGCCCTCCTTCTAGCGCCAATTGTTGATGGAGGTTTTATCAACAATAAATTTAGAAAAAATCGAGAGATGTGGCTTGTATAAATTGAAACAATAAATCAAAGCAAATAAGGAGAGAGGGATTTATAGTGGTTCGGCTCCGAAAAATATGAGCTTACGTCTACTATTTTCTCACTATTTTCTGGATAATAACAAACACTCAAGATTACAGACCCGTCTGGAAATTGGAAAGACTGAAAAACTAAAACGACTACTCAAAGCTTAAAATATTCTAAACTTGAATACCCGAAACTTGGAATTATCCTTCAGAACATTAAGTCCCCTTTATATAGGCCAAGGTAACCTTATGTCCCTAGGATCCTTATGTCTCTAGGATTCTAATGTTCCTAGGATCCTAATTGTATAAACAGGTAACTATACAATTGGGTAACGTAAATTAAGTAACAATATAATTGGATAACTATTCAAAACGGATAACTAGTTAATCACAAATAGGAGACTTCAGTTTCCCTTTCCTTATAGGTCTCTTTCATAGCATTTACTTGTTTCCCTCTTCTTGTAGATTTCCTGTTTGACAAGGCAAACTACACGGAGAAGGTCGCACAAAACCTGTGGAGGAAGTCGCATATTACCATCACGGAGGAGGTCACATATTACCATCACGGAGGAGGTCGCATATTACCATCATGGAGGAGGTCGCATATAACCTCCACAGAGGAGGTCGCACATAACCTTTATGCGACCTTAGGATTTTAGACCGCACAACAGTGTGTAAAACGAATTGAAAAAATAAAGCAAAACAAAGAGACAATGAGTTTATAGTGGTTCAGTCCCAAAAAAGATAAGCCTACATTCACTATTTTTCACTATTTTTTGGAGAATTACAAGAGTTTTTCTAAATCTCAATGTGAGATTAAAGTGAGAATTACAAAGTATATAATGAAGTGATTGTGAGATAATTGTGTGTTGATCGATAATGAGATTGAGCCCTATTTATATAGGTGAGGATAGCTCAATATTTCTTAATTGTGAAAATAGGAAAATATACAATCAAAAAATACAATTTCGGGTAACAATACAAAATTGGGTAATAGCTAATAAATACATTGCTTGTTCTCAACCAGGAACTTTTTTCCCTTCTTTGTAGACTATCCATTTGGAGAAAATTGATCTAGTTTCCTTCTCCTGTTGGTCACATGGTCATCTATACGGAGCAAGTCACACTATTAGTTATTTCAAATATTCGACCTGGTATATTCTCCTCAGTCATTGACTTTCTCTTTTTGGCATTGACCAATGTGTAGATTTTAGATTATATAACACCTTCCTATCTCTATCAAATAAAGCTTAGAACAATCCTAATAATTATATAGTATAATGACAAGTAAGGGGTCGATCTCACGAAGAATTGGTCTAACTAGTTTTCTACTAATCTTAAGGTAAAATGAATAATATACAAACGATAAAATAAATAAGTTAAAAATTCATTCACTACTACTAAACATTCATATCAATTAACTACCAAATTTTAATAATCATCAACTAAAGCTACCAATTGTAAATAGTCCACAACTATACAAGTACTCTTATCTTTCCTTAGATTATATGTTAACTAGACGAATATCGTAGATGACTTCTTTTCATTAACTAACCTAAGAAAATATTCTAGAATTAATCAACAAAACATTATCGTAGAGAAAAATCTTAGATTGGTTTAGATTATAATCTCACAAACACAAAATCTAATCCTAGGATATATTCTTCGCAATAGATAACTTATCAAACAATCAAATCAATTATGGTTTTGCTACTAATGAATTCAAACATAATAAATATCTAATCAAACTCTAGCCATAGAATTCAATCATAGTTATCTAGTTGTGCACCTAAACAAACAAGATATCATTCATAGAATTAATAAGCATGTAAGAACATAATTAACTTTAAATAAATAATTAATTATATAAAATCTAAAAAAAATCAATTAACAATCTTGTCCAGAGCTTTGAAATCATCCTGAACCTAATCTATGGCCTATTCTAGCATGTATATAAGAATAAATAGCAAGAACATCATTTTAGAATTAAGACATCAACTTAACATTGTAAAGAAAGCAAGGATGAACGAAGATGGTCACAACATTCCAAACTTTCCTCTCTCTCTCTCTCTCTCTAGGTTTTAATGTTGTTTTATGGCTCCTAAATATCTATGACTTGTCTCAACTGAGTTAGATATCCTATTTATAATCAATTAGGTCTGAAAGGTATCTAAAATTAAGTCCCGCATAGAATAGAAAACTTGCGCCTAAGCCAGCTAAAAACCTACCTCCAACACTGTGGCTCGTGGGTTCTAGTGTCGAGGCGTCAAGTTTCTGCCACTTTATTTTTTTTGTCTGAAGTGGTGTCAGCACTGTGGTGCTCAAAGTCTGGCTTTGTGGCGCCAGACCTTTTTTCAGCCTGGATTTTCTTACTTTGTCTAACTTATCCTATTTCAGCTCGTTTTCAACCCGATTTAGCTCATTTTCATTGTTTAACCTTTGGAATACCTATAAACATAGAAATAACACAATTATCTTAGAATCATATAAAATCCAACAAAGTAGCATAGGAAATAACTATCATATAGGTATTAAATGAATGCTTACCATAAAATATGGATTCCTCCACAGCTAGGTAAGCTGAAGCTAAATTGTGATGCTACTTTTTCGACATCTTCAAGTAGAGGAGAATTTAGTGTTGTTATTCAAGATTCAATGGGATGGGTGCGCGTATTTTCTACTGGAAATTTGTCCGGAGCATTTTCTACTCATCAAGCTGAGCTCATGGCGATGAGGACCGAGCTAGAGTTAGCTTTCTAGGAAAATCTGAATGTGTTTTATACTGAGAGTGATGCAATTAATATTGTTTTTGCTCTTAGCTCTCTTCATTTTGGTTTTTTGATTATATTTTAGTTTGAAGATATTGTTTATTTTATTTCTATTGTGGAAGGTGAAAAGTACTCCCATATTTCTTATAAAGAAATACGGTAGTCCACGCTCTTGCCTCTCCTGGTAGTAATCTTGATAAGTCTATCTCAGAGAGTGGAAGTTTTCTTCCAAGTGTTATTTGTAATCTTGTACATGCCGATTTGGCTATCTAATCAATGAATTCCCTTCGTGGACTTTTTCAAAAGGAATCCATTGGTCTAGTAGATAAATAATAGGCCGGTTATATAATATGAGAAGTAAAAATATGAATGACACATGTCATTGATAGCCCAAATAGAACTAAAATAATTAGCAGTACATTTATTAGATAAACTTAAGGAAAAAGTAATTAAAGCGTTTGTCTTATTTTTTGGGGGGGAAAACAAACAATGAAAAAGGTGAAATAAGTTGTTGATGTAGAGAGGATGAGGAAGGCTCCATAACCAGTGTACTTTAATTTTCTATATAGTATATAGATATACTAATTCTAATAGTATGTGCCTAAGGCACGTACTTGATAATAAATTAACGTAGGTTCTTAATTGCAAAAAAAAAAAAAAAAGTAGTTATTAGTTAATAGAAGTAGAAAATTGTGAATAGAAGAATATAATGGTATTATAGTACTTTCTGTTAGGATAATGCCTAAAAAATGTTTATTATTTATGAATATTTAATAAAATAATATTCATGCATAGTATTTATAATAATGTCATTATTGGGACAATAATAAATGTCAAAAAGTTTCATGATTTATTCATTAGAGAAATATTTTAATAAAGTTGTTTATTAAAGTTAAGATATTTTTTCTAATTAAATCAAATAAGATTGTTCGTAATAAATAAAAAAAGCAAGACACTTCTCTTAGATCGTGTTGCAAGATTTTATGTGTTTATAGTATATATTAATATATATTAGTATGACCATGTACAAAAAAATCTTAGTGTGTAAACATTAAACAGGGACCATATAAAATATGTTCTTGTAATAAGTACCTTTGATAAGAATATATTTCACAAACTTGATAATTTAACACACATCTTTTTTAATCCTTAAATAAGTGATGAATCCGTGTTTATAACTTATATTTTATTATTTGAAATGTCAAAAAGGTACAAATTAAGAAATTAACGATCTAGACTCTGATATGTAGTAATGCATTATTATGAGCATTGAGAACATATACTTATAGATAGGGAATTTATAACTCTATTATGTAAGTAAATATTGCCTTAAGTAGTTATAGGAGCTTGGATGATTTAAACCTTAACTAAATAATTAATAAAATTAGTTATATAATTAATTAAAGATTTCTTGTAAATCTGATAATCTATTAGATATAATCTTGCATGAAACAATTGAAAGATATAATTAAAGGGGCAAAATAGTAATTTTACTTAGCTACAATTATCTATATTTATGTGATGATACACATGTAAATGTTAATTATCTAATGAATTTAATTGTAATGATCTTTAGTGGAATAGGTCCATAACTAATAATACATGCCCACATATATTAAGAATTAATTAAAACTAAGCCTTTGCCTATTGGAGCTTGAATTAAATAGGTCTATTCGGGTCCTAATCTACATCATCTTAGGCCATATGAGTTGCATTCAAATAGTTTTCTTGAAAATTATATAAAATGACAAAAAAGCCTGAGCTTATTATAATACGTATGCAAGAAGTATTTGTGAAATATTGGTTTCTACTTCCTTTATTATATTCATTTGTTTTATTTTAGATACTAGGGGCAATTAAATGGTTTTTTTAATTTAATTAGCTACATTTATATATGTCTTGAGATAAATTATAATTTTGAATATACAAATGCTCGTGACAAGTTTTTTGAAGTGTATAGTATATATAAGGCTAAGTTTGATAGTAGTCAGTAACAATACACTCTAGGACAAACTGAAGAACAATTAAAGAATAAGTATTTTTGGAGCATGATAGGTTCTCGTTCTCAAGGGCGTGGTCGTGGCTCATTATCAACATCATCAAGTTCAAGTCAACTACTATCACCAATGAATCCACAACAATCCTCTGAGTTTAACTAATATATTAACCTAGACTCTAACATCAACCCCGATGATGAGAACTTCAAATTTTTAGACTGGTGGCAAAAACGTCAACCAAGATTTCTAGTACTTTCACAATTAGTCCGCGATGTTTTAACGATTCCGATGTCCACGACTTCTTCAAATTCTGCTTTTAGCACGACTAAGATGGTAGTAGATGAGCGGAGAATTTCATTGGCTTCTGAAATGGTTGAGGTGCTAGCAAGTGTTAAAGATTGGAAAAAAGCGGCAAAGTGAAATCAATATACTATTCGTATTTGTAATGAAGAATTGGCCAAAAATTTCAATAACTTATACATGAATGATGATGATGAGTCATAAACTCATAATTAATGATATACTAGTTTTTTCAAGTAATAATTTGAATTGTAATAAATAATTATCAAAAAAATCAAATTTCAATATTTCAAATTTATTTATGTCTTTATTATTTTAACATCATTATTATAATTCCAAATAATTTTCTTAATAGTTTTGTTTTTAAACTTTTTTTAATCAATTATTCAATCTAAACTTATATGATATATCCTATTTAATTATTATTAAATAGAAAAAATATATATATTTAGTTTATGTTATCAATTTTTTAAAATAAAAATTCAATTAAAAAGTTGAAACTTAACCTGTTTTAAAAAAATATATATTTAGTTTAAACTTAACATGTTTAAAAAAAGTTGTAAAAAAAAAAAAATAGGCCTAGAATGGCCCAATCTTGGTTAGTTAAAAAGCTCGACGAGTCCAGGCTGGACCCTATTTTATTTTTTACACTCCCCCAAGCCTGTCATAGACTGGGCAAGTCCGCCCATTTTGCCACCTCTAATTGTACCCATTTGGTTACTTAGTTAAAACTCCTAAAATATGATAGCTCACTGTTCATCTTTGCATGAGTACTCATTATCCAACTAAAGGTACCATTATTTTATGTTGAGATTACATAAAACACAAAGTTGTAATCTCAATACAAGAAGAGAAGAAGGAGAATTGGCCAAAAAAAATAAAATTAATTAGAATATCAAGAAACAAAGATTATTCCAATTAAATTGAAATGTGTTAATATTAAGACTCTAAGTTCTTCATTATTCTACGTATTTTTGTCAAAAATAAATTAAAGTAAATATAATGGATTATAAAAAATATCCATGAAATGAAAAGGGTCATCTTAGCTTATTATTCTACAAAATTGAATTGCTAAGAAACAAACCCAAATTACAAATCATTCAAAAATAAGAACTACATTGACTTAATTCCGCAAAAAATACATAGGCAACCTAAAAATTATACTAGGTACAATTCTAAGTTTAAATCAAACTTTCAAAAATTCCCAAAGTTCTAAGTGAGGTCACTCATCTCAAAATTCCTAAATCTATACCAAAGGGAAAAAAACTCCAAAATTCCAATGAGGTCATTTACCTTAAATTCTCCAAACCATAAAAAAATATATCAAACTACGTTGATTTGATTCCGCAAAAGATACATAAGCAACATAGAACATATACTAGATGCAACTGCAAATTCAAATCAAACTTCTAAAAGTCTCCAATGTGACAAAAGAGGTCATTCACCTCAAAATTCAATCAAAGTTATATCAAATGATAAAAGGCTCCAAAATATCAATGAGATCATTCACTTCAAATTCCTCAAACTACAAAAATATCATGAACTACGTCATACTTGATTCTACAAAGGATATATAGGCAACCTAAAAAATATATTAAGTACAGTTACAAGTCCAAATCAAACTTCCAAAAGTTCTAAGTGAGGACATTTATCTCAAAATTCATAAAAAGCCATATCAAATGGTAAAAATTTCTAAAATACAAATGAAGTCTTTCATCTCAAATCTCAAAAGTTGCCTTAGTTGCAAAAACTGAGTGCAGTCACAATTTCTAAATTGAATCAAATTTTCCCAAAATCCTAGGAAAGTCATTAAACTCCAAATCTAAATACAATTCCTAGAATTCCACAAAAAGTCATTTACCTAAGAATTCGCTAACTCCTAAAATTCTCTCAATCCTGCGACATGGTCATCGACCGGAATTTCATAAATTTTAAAATGTTGCCATAAATTCCTATATAGGGTCATTCACTAGAATTTTCTAATTTCAATTCAGAATTCTTAGAACTACAAATGGCATGATCCCTTAACGAGGTCTGTAGACAACTCAATTAATACAGTTGAGTATAATTACAATCCAAAATCACCCAAATTTCTCCCAAGTTATACAAATAAATTGATGTCACTATAATTAGAATTGAAAGGTATTCCTTTGTACAAAAGGATTGTAATTAAGAGATTATTCTTATAATCTTAAATGGATTGAACTCTAATTAATAAATTCTCGCGTTTTAAGATTAGTACAGGTGAAATTATGTCATATGAGCTGTAAATTTTTTTACTCAACATCCTATATTTGAAAAGAAGGAAAAAAAATATTGGAAGGAACCTCTCAAAAATAAAGAAATAAATGACACTTGGGGTGAAAAATATGGCCAACAACCCGCCTGCCAGCCCTCCACTCAACCCTGAGAAATTGGGTACACGTCATCAATCCCAAAAACATCGAGTCATAACCGCCTGACTTGATCACAATTCAGTTCGTGTATGGGTGTATTTCTAGGCTCGAGTATAACCGAACCCCATCTGGAGCCGAAATGCTTTTTTCTTTTTTTTTTTTTCTTTTTTTTTTGTAAAGGAAAAATGTGTGTTTTGAAAGGGCAAGGAAATCCTAGGTGCCTTAGTGGTCTCCCACTCTTACCTTTGCATTTGTCCTAAAGCCAGCACCTCTTCCATCATCTTCTACTTTCTTTCTCTGTCTCTTCTTTATCGACGTGTTTCTGAATGACTGGTGTCGTATCCTTCAACTGTCCATGTGTCCTCGCTATCCCAAAAAGCTTTTGACTTCAGGCAAGATCGGAGAGGCGGGAGAGTCCACCTGCAAAGACTCTCCGATGCTTAAGTCAGCTGGTTATCTTTGGCTCAGGGTAGCAAAGATTTAGTGTTTCTTCGTAAATGTGTATCTTTTCAAATGTTTCTTTTTGTATGCGTATATACCTCCCTTTTGGGGACGCATGGCTCACATATATAGTCCTGAAATTTTGAACCTCTTAGTTCTCAATCTCAGGACTGAGTACCTTTTTCATCAAGACTTACTCCAGAGGTCACGGGCCGAGATTACCGTGATTCTCCCTGCACCACTATAGCCTAGTTTCTGCCATCCCCTATGGCTCGAGTCTGTCAGGGGTGAGATTTGGACAAATCGTCGTTCTATCAGGATGGTTTATCCCATGCACACACCTACTCAAGATCGCATTAAATGCTCTGTCTGGGTCTGGAGCTATGAGTTGCTTCCCATTGTACTCTGGTAGAAGACCCTTAGGGCTTCCGACCCTCAGCTGTCGAGGTAAGAATCAGATTGGGCCGAGTCTATCCAGGGTCTGGGATGGGTTTGGCCTTAGCCTCGGATAGCCCAATGGCCTATGTGGTACCACGTGCGACTCGCATGGCCTTTAACTAGTCACTCTGGATACGTGTCGGACGGTGCCCCGTTTATGACCTGTTCTGCCACTTAATCGTCTACGTGGTGTATGATTTGGGAATGGGTCCTATAACTGCCCCCATTTCCCTACTTGATGGATTCGTATCCATCAAATGGGGAAATCGTTTCTCTGGTAATTTGAGGGATACACGTGGCTCCCCTATTGCCGACGCGGAGGCACGCCGTTCCATGTCACAAAAATTTTTTAAATTTCAAAATTCCAACGGTTCGGTCTTCCTTGCTCTGCCCTTTTCCAGGAAAAAATCTTCGGCTCCCCTCCATAAAAGCCGCATTTACGCTCATTTGCTACTTTACTAAAATCTCCAATTATTCTAGACTTGTAAAATCTTAGGGTTTCTGACTTCTCCCCTTTCTAGAGACTTTTGCTCTTTCGATCGTATCCAGAACGACGGCCTTGAATCAAGATCAGGAACTTTGCCCCATCGTGGACTCAGAGTTAGATTCGCTGAGGAGACAACTCTGCCTCCCCAGCAGAGTCACGTTACAAAGAGTCGAAGGCCCCACAGATTGGTATCTTCGTCCGTATTCCCCCGAAGGCTCTATTATTTTGGGAAGAAGGCATCTGGAATGGCTGCGGTTCTTTCTTCCTCCTCTGATCTATCAGTTCTTCGCTCTGACGAGGATCCACCCAATGCAGCTAAATGCAAATGGGGTCATGATCTTGATGGGGCTCTCCGCCCTGTTAGTTTTTTATAACATGCATATTGACCTGGAGGTGGTCTTTTATGCTTACAAACTCACCCTTATCCCCAAAAGGAGCTCCTACCCCACCTTTTTACATTCAACCGCTTATGGGATGTCACATTTTCTAGGGCTTGCCGAGGTCCGACAAGCGATGGGACTCCCACTCTAGGCTGTATGCCGCTGGAGGGGCGTGGTACTCTCCTTGGGTGAATGGAGAGCACTTCGAAATTCCCTCGGTTTTCCTGCAGAGTAAGTGATAGGTCGTGATTTTCGGGTCTGCGTTCACCTCGTCCGTTATTGCTCACATTATTTTGTCTTGTGCAGCCTCTGTAGAGGAAAACAAGTTCGAGCCATATTTGTCGGCAGTGTGGCTCAAAAGGCTGGAAGGAATCGTCATCTTCGGGTCTCCTAGGGACTGCCGACACATCCAGGCCGTCTTCAATCCCCAGGTGATGAATATGATGCCTGGGATGGTTTCATACCTTCCCTTCTCCCTGGACACTTGGGTTATCATGAAGCACCTGCAGAGCCGGTTTGATGCCTCTGCCCTGAACCGATTCCGCCGGGACGAGCACGATCACATCACCATGGTGGGTCGTCAGGTTACGGCTTCAAGCCAATTGGCGGGTTCCAACAACCTGGTGGCGCCGACTAGCCATGAGCTCGAAGAGGCCGTGAGGCTCGTGGCCGAAGAGTGCATCAGGCTCTATAGGGAGAAAGCCGCTGCCCCTAAGAGGGCTAGAGGTGAGTTCATTTTTGCATCCTGGAGATTTTTCGATCGGGTTATGACTGTGATCTAACAATGCTGCTTGCTCTTTATAGGTTCCGAAGCGGGCCCCTCGGCAGACCCTTCCCCCGTCAAGGGGAGTACCGCTGGACATAAGGCTCGCCCCAAGGTAACTGCTGGCCAGCGTCTCGTGGTGTCTTCAGAGGATGAAGCACCTGTGATCCCCTATTCCGGTGCAAGCGGACCTCCGACCGGGGAAACGACGGCCATAAAGGCCGTATATGGCAAGGGGGTGCCCTTGAGCCTACCCAGGGGATCTGCTGCTCCAACCTCTTCCACTCCCGACTCTGGTTCGAAGACGAGCGCAGGGTCTGGTACTGCTTGCCTCGGTGGAGAGATCGCTGAGCTCAGCGGGGGGGCTCCGAGGTTGAAATCTCGGTTGCCTTCCCCTCCTCCGGTCCCAATAAAGTGGCGCCACGAGACCGGCTCATCCAAAGAAAAAGAGGGCCCGGCGGAGAAGAGGGGCAGGGTTGCCCCTTCTTCTGACAGCGATGACGATGGGGCCACGCTGACCCTTCTAAGGAGAAGAAGGTCCGTGTGCAGTGGCCCGTCGGGAGGGAATGGTCAAGACAAGACCGAAAAATCACATTTAGGCGAGGCTCCGAGGGGGACGACAACCAAAATTGCCGATATAGCGGGAGCTGCCGTGCTGTCTTATGCTGAGGATGTGCCGCCCCCTACCGTCGCCGAATGCGTGCTCAGTGACGCCCAGCTTTCCTTCGTCCCTGCCACCGCTGCTTCGGGGGCGTGCCCAGTTGTGGGAGAAGGTGCCCTCGTGGTTGGCGGGGTGGATTCGCATTCCTCAGACATGGACAGCGCCCAAAGAGAGGGTCTAGCTGTGGAACCTGAGCTAGAGGCACTCTCCTTGGAGAACGTCGAGTTTGTCGCTAGCCGTACCTTCGTGCAGGTTTGGCTTGTTTGGTTGCCTCTATTTTTCTCAGCATCCTTGCTAGACGCTGTCCTCTTTTTCATTTATCTTGTAGCTAGCCACCATCCGGTCTTTCTATTCCTCTCGTGTTAGGGATCTGACCGAGGAGTTGAACTCCCGTTCTGCACTGGCCGAGCGCAGCGAGGCCGCCCTTGCTGAGTTGAGGACTGACTTCCACTTGTATCGGAGCCTCGATAAAGCTAGGGTCAGCAGCACGGTGGGTCATGCTCTGAGTGTCGAGAGGATCAGGCACGAGGAGCTGGCTATAAGACTGGCCGAGGCAGAGGCTGACAGGCTCGCTCAATCTGAGGCCGCCAGACTGGCCCAAAACGAGCTTAAGGTCAAGGAGCAAGAACTGCAGAGCACTGGGGCAGAGATGGGGCTGGCCTTCATTGCTCGCGATAGGGTCATTGACGATGTTAAAGAGGCGAGGAAGGCCGAGGCAAAAGCCAAACTGGAGGCCCATTCTCTGCAACACAGACTCGACCGGTCAAATGATGTAAGCCGACATCTTTACTTAGACCACGTAAAATTGATGGGGGCTCAAGTAGAGTTGTCTCGTAAGCACGGCAAAGACCTTGCTGACATTAATACCTTTTTGGTCGACTTGTCATAGTGGCAGGCGGAGCTAAGGCTAACGGCACTGAGGGATAGACTAGCGGACACAGAGAAACTAAAAACGAGGTATCAGAGGTAGGTGGATGTCCTTTCTGCGGAAAGTTATAGGTCTAGCTGGGAGAACCGGGAATTCGAAGGCCACGTGGATGTGGTAACCCCAGACTAGTTTGAAGAGTAGAAAGGCATCGAGAGAGACCACTATTCTATCAAGTACTACATGCAGCAGCCTAGGGATGAGATCAACATCGCGTACCCTGCTGACGTGCTGAAGATGCTTGCCGTGGAAAAAGATGGGCCTTCTACATCCGCCCCTGTTGCCAAGGAGCTTATCCCCATTTCTGGTCCGCTAGAGCAAACCTCGGAGATCCCTGGCGGTCAGGCTGGTCTCGGGGCTTTAACTGGCGAGGGGTCTGGTGCAGTCATTTTATCCAGTGACGACTCTTACCCTGGTACGCCACACTCCACTGGGGCTGGTCTAAGTGCTGAAACTGGCTGCGCTCCCCTGGCCAGAGGTAATTAGGGTCCCTAGTTTTTGTATATTTGTAGAGTTGACCCTTGTTGTAACTGTCTATATAAATAATAAAAACAGTGCAGTATTCTTTAGTCTATTCTCTTTTTCTTTTGTTGACCGCATCTGGAGTTAAGGTCAGATATCATTTACGATGCCGTTCCCTTGTCGACAATGCCGCCGACATTTGGGTTTGGCTCAGTCGTACATGATTTCGAGTTATTAGTGAGTCCTCCTCGAGCTATGATCGACAAGATTAGTTCCAGAGATAGGGATGTGAGTTCCGGCTCATCCGGTTTTAAGGAAGTATAACTTCTGTTATGACTTTTCTTGGCAGAATTCGACCCGTGCGTGTGGCTTGACTTCTTTGACCCCAAATGGAAACGCACTCGGAACCAGCTCCAGGGGTTGGTTAACCACTGTTTAGACCCGTCGCTGCAGAAGAAAAGGTCTGGGCTCGGCTCTTATCGGGAGCAAACTAGGCGTTACCACTCTGACGTGTCCTTGCGAGTCTGCCCAAGAACCACTTCTTGTAGATAGAGCTTTTGGGCACGCGTCCCTGTCGACCATACCCCTTTTTACTTTGAGAAATAATAAACAGAGCTCGATTTTAACTTCAATCTTCGTGCCTGGTGTATGCGTAATGAAAATGTTCTCGCGGTAGGGTTTGCTTCTAACGGGTAGACCCTGATCCTTTTAACCTTTGCTTTACATGCCGCTAAAATGTTGTCTGAGGAGGGTCTACTTCCAATGGGTAGACCCTGACCCCTTTTACCTTCACCTCCGTGCGGCTAAGATGTTATCTATGGAGGGTCTGCTTCCAACGGGTAGACCCTGACCCTACTTTCCTTTAGCTTTTCATATATCTGAGGCGTTCTTTAGGGGGAATCTACTTCCAACAGAATAGACCCTGTCCCACGGTGGGCGCTCCCGTTGTACGATCACTTTCAAGGTCTGCTGGCAAGTTTTTGATTGTACAACTCTTTCCTCTTCGTATGTTTTCTCAGGCCATCGGCAAGCATTTTATTGCACGATGTGGTTCCCATATTACGATTGTTTTTGAGGTCTGCTGACAAGTTTTTGGTTACGCAGTTCTTTCCTATTCGTACGGCAAGTTTTTAGTTGCCCAGTTCTTTCCTCTTCGTACATTTTCTCGGGCCATCGGCAAGCATTTTATTTCACGATGTGGTTCTCATAGTACGATTATTTTTAAGGTCTGCTGGTAAGTTTTTGGTTGCGTAGCTCTTTCCTCTTCGCACGTTTTCTCGGGCCATTGGCAAGCATTTTATTACACGATGTGATTCCCATAGTACGATTGTTTTTGAGATCTACTGGCAAGTTTTTGGTTGCAAAGCTCTTTCTTCTTCGTACGTTTCCTCAGGCCATCGGCAACCATTTTATGGCACGATGTGATTCCCATAGTACGATTGTTTTTGAGATCTGCTAGTAAGTTTTTAGTTGCGCAGCTCTTTCTTCTTCGTACATTTTCTCGGGCCAGCGGCAAGCATTTTATCGCACGATGTGATTCCTATAGTACGATTGTTTTTGATATCTACTGGCAAGTTTCTGGTTGCGCAGCTCTTTCTTCTTCGTACGTTTTCTCGGGCCATCGGCAAGTATTTTATTGCACGATGTGATTCCCATAGTACGATTATTTTTGATTACGTGAATAGTGTGTGGGGTCTACCACTGTGGGGGGACCCTTTTCCATAGCGATCCAAAAGATAAATTCATGCGAAAAAGGAACTTGACCTATTTTAGATTTAAGCTTTTCAATAATATAAGCATTCACATGGGTCTTACATCATATGCATGTGTCTCACATGTGATACTTTTTCAAGTGCTGAGCGTTCCACATGTTCGGCAAGTTTTTTCCGGTTTTGAGTTCTTTTAGGACATACGCACCATTGTCAAGTGCTTTGATCACCTCAAAGGGTCCAATCCAATTGGAGTCTAGTTTCGAGGAATTCTCTATTCTGACTTTCAAGACCCAATCCCTGGCGTTAAATCGTTGAGCACTAACTTCTTTGCATAGTAGGACCTAGCCTGCTGGTGATATGAAGCCAGGTGAACCAGAGCCATGTTTCTCATTTCTTTCAGGAGGTCTGTATTATGGCTTAGCTGCCGTTCGTTTAAGGGGGCATCTCTTACCACTTCAGAGCGAAGGGTCGGAAGGCCGACCTCGGTCGGGATCACAGCCTCTGATCCGTAGACCATGGCAAATGGCATTCTTCCAGTCGACCTCCGCTCCATGGTTCGATGGTACAACGGCTGGTAGCTCTTCTAACCACCTGCCTTTAGCCTCCTACAAGTTCTTTTTGATATTGCTGAATATGGCTTTGTTCGTTGCCTCTGCTTGGCCATTCCCCTAAAGGTAGTTCACGGAAGAGAAACTGAGCCTTATATCATACAGCTCGCACAACTCCTTGATCTTAGCATTTTGGAACTGTGTGCCATGATCGGCGTGTATCTCTTTCGGAATCCCGTATCGATAGATTATATTTTTCCAAATGAAGTTAATTATGTCTGCTTTGTTTACGGTCGCGTAGGCTTCAGCCTCTACCCATTTGGTGAAATAATCTGTGGCCAGCATGATGTACCTTCTCACCCTTGGACTTCTGGGGAGCTCTCCAATGATGTCCAAACCCCACTTGGTGAACGGCCAGGGCATTATGTTCGAATGGAGATCCTCTGCGGGTTGACGTTTCATAGGGGCGAACCTCTGGCACTGATCTCATTTTTTGACGAACTGGGCCACCTCTGTCATCATGTATGGCCAGAAGTATCCGGCCATCAGAGCCTTGTAGGCAAGGCTACGTCCGCCAGAGTGGTTACTGCATACTCCCTCATGGATTTCTTCCATCAGTTTCTGCGCTTCGACGGGACCGACACACCGCAGCATCGGCCCCATTATCGATCTCCTATATAGTTGTTCCCCTATCATCGAGTATTTGGCAGCCTTCAGCCTGATCGACCTCGCTTCTTGGGGATCTATGGGCAGGTTCCCCAATGCCAAATACTGGGTGATGGGTTTCATCCATCCTTCGTCTGCAGAGCTGGCTGCAAATACATGATGTGCGGGGGTCTCCGAGGGGTCTTTCATATTCCTGTCCTCTAAGAGAATCTCTACATGTCCCGTTCCTCCGGTCGACGCACTCTTAGCTAGCTCATCAGCCTTCTGGTTCATCTCTCTAGGAATATGTTCGATATTAAAGCTGCTAAAGCGGGCTTGCACCCCCATTACTTTGGAGAATTACCTGTGTAATCTCGGCTCTTTTACTTCGAAGTCTCCCCTGACCTGACCCGCAATCAACTACGAGTCGGTCTTTACTGCAATGCTCTTTACTCCGAAATGTAGAGCCAATTCAAGGCCTTGCAACAGGGCCTCGTACTCCACCTCGTTGTTCGTTGCCTAGAAACTGAGCCTCAAGGCTTTCTCTACTCTGAGTCCTATTGGGGTCTGTAGGACTATCCCGATACCTGACCCTGAGGCATTCGTGGATCCATCGGTATAGAGGGTCCAGGCTGAAAGGTAGCACTAAGATATTTGAAGCGGATCATGCAGCTCGCCGAATGATTTGATTTCCACCAGGAAATCCGCTATGACCTGCCCTTTCTTCGCTACTCAGGACCGATACTTGATGTCATATATCCCCAGTTCGATGGCCCACTTGGTAGTCGTACCGATAGGTCTGGTTTGGCCAAGATCTGTCGGATGTGGAAATCCGTGTACATGGTAACAAAGTGTGCTTCAAAGTATTGCCTCAGTCACTTCTTAGCGTTGACCAGAGCGAGGACCAGTTTCTCCGCCATACTATATCACGTCTCGGCGTCTAGGAGCATGCGGCTTGTATAGAACACTGGCTTCTGCTTGCTGTCTTCCTCGACGAATAGTACGGTGCTGATCGCTACTTCGGACACTGCTAAATAAGCATACAGGTGCTCCCCTTCTGCCGGGGAAGCCAGGATGGGCGGATGACTTAGGTACAGCTTGAGGTCTGTCAGTGCCTTGTCCTGTTCCTCCTCCCAAGCAATAGTGGAGCTTTTTTTTATGCACTGGAAGAAAGGCTTGCATCGGTCAGACATCTTGGAGATGAACCGGCTGAGGGCGGCTATCTTCCCGGCTAGGCACTGGACTTCCCGAATAGTTGAGGGTCTCTGCACGTCTGCGATAGAGGACAACTGGGAAGGATTGGCCTCGATACCCCTTCTGCTTACAATGTGCCCCAGGAACTGACCGGAGGACACCCCGAATGTGCATTTCTTAGGGTTCAGACGCATCCGATATTACTTCAGAATCTGGAAACATTCGTCCAAATATGCCAGATGACCCGAAGCTTCTCTGCTCTTTACAACCATATCATCGATATAGACTTCCATAGTTTTCCCCAGCTGTCTAGTGAACATTTTGTTCATGAGCTTCTGGTAGGTCGCCCTCGCATTCTTCAAACCAAACGGCATGCGTCTGTAACAGTACAGGCCTCGCTCTGTAATAAATGCCGTGTGGATCTGGTCTTTCTCGTAGAGGGGGATCTTGTTGTATCTTGAGTAGGCATCCAAAAAACTCATCCTGTTGAATCCTACTATTGCGTCTACCATTTGGTCGATATTTGGCAGGGGGAAGCTATCCTTCGGGCAAGCCTTGTTCAAGTTGGTGAAGTCTATATAAGTTCAGTCGTCGCCGTTCTTCTTCTTCACTACCACCCGGTTGGAGATCTAGCATGGGTATACGTATTCTATGATTAGGTCGTTCTCCAGTAGCGTCTCTACCTCCTTGTTAATCACCCTGTTTTTTCCTGGCGTGAACCTTCGGGGTCTCTGCCTGACTGAAGGGAAATTGGGATCTATGTTCAACCGGTGATAGGCATGCGCGGGGTCAATCTCGGGCATGTCGTCGTGAGACCAAGCAAAGACGTCTTGGTTCTGCCTTAGGAATCCCAATAGCTCGTTCTTTTCCTCTTCGGGTAACAGGGCCCCGATTAATATTATCTTCATCAGCTCCACCTCTTTCAAAGGGACTGCCACCAGCTTTTCAATTGTAGATTCTGGTCCGTTAAACTCCTCCTCGATCCATTTCATGTATGCTAGTAGGCGGTCCTTTGATTGCTATTCGTCCCCCGTCGGGGCGTTCGTACTCACATCGGGTCCCTTCAGGGCTGTTGAAAAACATTTTCTCGTAGAGGCCTGGTCTCCTTTGATGTCTATCGTATAGATACCATCCTTTGATAGACATCTTAAGACCTGGTGGAGGGTGGAGGTGACTCCATGCATGGCGTGGATCCATCCTCTTCCCATGATGATGTTGAAGGAGGACGGGCAGTCGATAACGATGAAGTCCACGTCCAAGCATCTCTCCGCTGCACAGACCTTCAAGGTCACAATGCCCAAGNTTGGCAGGGGGAAGCTATCCTTCGGGCAAGCCTTGTTCAAGTTGGTGAAGTCTATATAAGTTCGGTCGTCGCCGTTCTTCTTCTTCACTACCACCGGGTTAGAGATCCAGTATGGGTATATGCATTCCATGATTAGGCCATTCTCCAGTAGCGTCTCTACCTCCTTGTTGATCGCCATGTTTTTTCCTGGCATGAACCTTCGGGGTCTCTGCCTGACCAAAGGGAAATTAGGATCTATGTTCAACCGGAGACAGGCATGCGCGGGGTCAATCTCAGGCATGTCGTCGTGAGACCAAGCAAAGACGTCTTGGTTCTGCCTCAGGAATCCCAACAGCTCATTCGTTTCCTCTTCGGGCAACAGGGCCCCGATTAATATTACCTTCATTAGCTCCGCCTCTTTCAAAGGGACTGCCACCAACTTTTCAATCATAGATTCTGGTTCGTCAAACTCCTCCTCGATCCATTTCATGTACGCTGGCAGGCGGTCCTTTGATTGCTATTCGTCCCCCGTCGGGGCGTTCGTACTCACATCGGGTCCCTTCAGGGCTGTTGAAAAACATTTTTTCACGGAGGCCTGGTCTCCTTTGATGTCTATCGTATAGGTACCATCCTTTGATAGACATCTTAAGACCTGGTGGAGGGTGGAGGTGACTCCATGCATGCCGTGGATCCATCCTCTTCCCGTGATGATGTTGAAGGAGGACGGGCAGTCGATAACGATGAAGTCCACGTCCAAGCATCTCTCCGCTGCACAGACCTTCAAGGTCACAATGCCCAAGGGGCTGACCTTGGTACTATCGAAAGTGAACAACAGCTGATAGGTCGGCCTGAGCGTATTTCGATTCAGGCCTATGTTCTCAAACGTGCTGAGGAACAAGATATCGACGCTGCTCCCACCATCGATCAGGATCCTTCCGACCAATGCGGAGTCGATCTGCAGCTTAATTACTAGGGGGTCATCGTGAGGCAGGGGCATCGTGGTTAAATCTTGCTAGGTGAAGGCGATGAGGGCGGCAAAGGTGCATCTTTCACCCACCCTCAAATGGTTGACAGAATGTCCCATCCCTCTCAGGTGCTTCACCCTCTCTTCGGTTTTTTTCTTAGGCACTTTTCCTTTTCTTCCTTACCCTGGGTCTACCCACGATGGTCCGCACTATCCTCAGGGCTTGGTCTCCTGACCCGGAGGCCTGGGTCTGCTTACCTTTTTCGAGCTTAGTGGCATCTTCCTATGGCTGGATTCCGCCAGTCTTTATGTACTGCTTCAATTTGCCGGCATGAATTGCCATCATGACCTGCGCATAGAAGTTGCAGCAGTTGATGGTGTCATGTCCATGATCTTTGTGAAATTGGCAGTACATGTTCCTGTTTTTCATGTGCTCAGGAACGCTGGATTTGGACGGGTCTTTGAAAATGCCCCTGTCCTTGTTTTGGAGGTAGATCGCATCGATCGATGTGTTAAGCTCGTACTTTGGCAGTGGGTCACGAGACACCTTCCTCCTCTTGCTGCCTTCTTGACCGCCTTGGGTGGGGGCTTCCTGTTTCGGAATTGGCCCTCGGTCTGGCGCGGGCCTCTTTACCCCTTGTAGGACCGGGATTTACGCCGGCGCTGTTGTTATCGCGGTGGATGCCTTAGGTGTTTTCTGGCGGCTTTCCAGTACCCTGAATACCCCTTTCGATTTGGCCTAGACGTCTGCCATATCGTACGGAAGGTTCAAGAGCAGGTGATCCGATAGCATTGATCCTGGCTGCAGGCCCCTAACGGACGAGCTCGCAGCTTAAACCAAATCGGCGTTGTACACTGGGGACATCACCTCCAGGAAACGCGTCAGGTATTCTTTTAGAGACTCGTTTACATTTTGTTCCATCCAGTTAAGGTCTCGCATGGTTTTCTACTGCCTCCAGGCACCCGCGTACTGCTCCAAGAAACTCGTTTATAGATTTCTCTAGGAGCTGTCTGAACCATAATAGGGCCGGTCCCGCCAGGGTTGTGGAGAAGACCTTGCAGGTTACAGCTTCGTCCCTGGTTTCCAAGGCCATCTTCTGCTGAAAATGATATACGTGATCGAGGGGGTCGGTTTTCCCCTCGAACGGCCTGAAAGTTGGAGTAGTGAAGTCTCTCGGCTTGGGCTCCATCTGGATCCAATCGGCGAAGGCCATCCGGCTGATCCCTCGCACAATTTGCTCAGCTAAGTCATCGGGGGTCTGGCTTGATGGGCCTCAAGCTTCTTACTCAGCTCTGCCATTCTTGCTTCCAGTTGGGAAGCACACCTTCAAGGCTTTCTTGGTGTCTTCTGTCCACCGCCGCTCCGGCTCGGAACAGCCTCATCTGGCTTTGTTGCTCTCCCTGCATCCATGATCGGGATGGGGCAGGCATGTCCCTCAGCGGTTGGCCCCCAGACACTTGTTGGACTTCTGTGTCGAAATCTTCCATTCGCTCGCTCCTGGTTTTGCTTGCTAACAGCCCCTCGAGGTGGGTGTTATCTCTGCGCACCTCTGTGACTTCACCTTTTAAACCCATGACGGCCTCGTGGGCAATCTCTGCTTTCCGGCTTGCTTCTGCCAGTGCGGCGAGTATCTAGTCCAGCTTTTGCTCCAGTCCAGGTTGCGCTCCCCGGGACCTTCCTTCAGCGTCGGGTGGATTCCCGTCAGTATCGGAACGTGTACTTCTGGTTGTCATTCTTGATAGTGCCATCTTCCAATGTTATATGGCTTCTTGTTCGGGGAGAGTGCGATCGTGAGACTTCGACTCTTCCGCTCGCCCTCAAAGAAAAAATGGATTCCCACAGTTGGCACCAAACTGTTGGAGCGGTTTTCACCAGCTGTCCACGTGTCTCTGAACTGCTGGTGTCATATCCTCGAACTGTCCACATGTCCTTACTATCTCAAAGAGCTTTTGACTTTGGACAAGATCGGAGATGCGGAGGAGGCCACCTGCAAAGACTCTCCGATACTTAAGTCAGCTGGTTATCTTTGGCTCAGGGTAGCAAAGATTTAGTGTTTCTTTGTATATGTATATCTTTTCAAATATTTTTTTTTGTATGCGTACATGCCTCCTTTTTTAGGGCGCATGGCTCATATGTATAGTCCTGAAATTGTAAACCTCCTGGTTCTCAATCCCAGGACCGAGTATTTTTTTCATCAAGACTTACTCCAGAGGTCACGGGCCGAGATTACCCTAATTCTCTCTGCACCGTTGTAGCCTAGTTTTCGCCGTCTCCTATGGCTCAAGTCTGTCAGGGGCGAGATTCGGACAAATCACCATTCTGTCAGGACGGTTTGTCCCATGCGCACACCTACTCAAGATCGTATTAAATGCTCTGTCTGGGTCTGGAGCTGTGAGTTGCTTCCCATTGTACTCTGGTGGAGGACCCTTGGGGCTTCCGACCCCCAGCTGTCGAGGTAAGAATCGGACTAGGCCGAGTCCATCCAGGGTCTGGGATGGGCTCGGTCCTAGCCTCGGACAGCCCAATGGCCTATGTGGTACCACGTGCGACTCGCGTGGCCTTTAACTAGTCGCAGTGGACACGTGTCGGATGGTGTGGCCCGTTTATGACCTGTTTTGCCACTTAATCGTCCACGTGGTGTATGATTTGGGAACGGGTCCCACACTAACGATCTTCCTTACATTGGAATAATGTAATGTTCTCTATTTTTCTTTTTTCCTTTTGATTTGATTTTGGATGGTCAAATTTAATGTGGGTGTACGAAAAGAAGAAAATAGGAGAGAGATTATAGCTGCTAGTAAAACGAAAATTAAGGGAAGAAATTTGGTGTAAATAAAATCCCACATATATGGAACAAAACGATTTTTTGTAGTTATTTTGTAATTTTTCCCGTATTTATTGGTATTGATTTTGTATTAATTTTGCTTTTATAATGTAAGTCAATAGGAATTTGCCTACCTTTATATATTACGAAGAATCTTATACAGCTTGTTTTGATTTTGCTTTTATTACAATAATAAAAAATTTCTTATAAAGAAGTTACAGTAGTTAATGTTGGTGATCCTGTGTAATGTGAATATAATACCCATTGATTTTCCTTTTATATTTTGTGTTTTCATTTCCTTCTTTATTATTGTTATTCAATGTGCAAATTGCCAAATTTAGGGGAAACGAAATCACCAATTTTGGTAAATAGTAAAAGAATATTTCAAATATAAAAGAACAAATAAAATAAGAGGAAATTTTATTATTTATTGTAATTTTTCAAATAAAATTGAAAAATCATGAATTTTGACTTTTTTTTTTTTTAAAAAAAAAACTCTGGATTTTAATAAAAACAATCATAATTTTTAAAAGTATTTAAAAAATACCAAATTTTATTAATTGATGAGATAATTGAGGTAAGTAGACCGATTATCTTATCAACTGGATCAACTTAGTTGGTCCAAAATTTGAAAGATGTGTGTGTGAGTTTACTGAGTCAGATGTTCAAGCCTTAGTAGAGTGTGTGTGTTATTTTCTTTTAAATTTATAATAAGTTATGGTCATTAGATAAACCATATTTTTTAAAAAAAAAAAAACTAATTATGTTGATTTCTATTGAAAAATAATAAATTCAAAAAAAAAAGTATTTTTCTAAATATTGATTAAAAATATTATTTTTCTAAATCAATTCTGAATTTTCAAAAAACTTAGCTCATTTTTTAATTTTTGGTAATTTAAGTTTGAAATTTTGTAAGAAGCACATGAAATAAAGATGCTAAAGGCTCAGAGATGTGTGTAGAATGATGGACCTAAAAATGACCAAAAAGAACTTTCAAATAAGCTTAATGTAGCCCAAATTATAAGCTCAAAATAGCTTATTGGCCCTTGGGCCCAATAGTCCCAACCTGAACCCGATAAAACCAGACTAACTCACCACTCATTTCAGTTGGTTATGGTTCCTGTACGAAAAAAGGATATGGATAGGACTATTTAGGCCTTTTTTTTTTAAGACTATACTTATAAATTGACTTTTTTAAGACTAAAACCTAGGACTAGGCAGAGGGAGAAAAAAGCAAGTTTCCTAATCTTGGCCAAAAGAGAGGACTTGGTAGGTGAGAGTATTAAATTGATGTCATTTTATTTTGCTACAATTTTTCCTCTTTTCATTTCTATTTTTGTTTTTTTTCCTCTCTTTCTCTCATTTTTTTCTTCTCAATTCTCTCTCTAAAACTAAAGCTTGGCTTCCATCTCATAAAAAATACTTTTGCTTGATTAATCTATCCATCTCATGAGGAACATGAAAACTTGGGTATTATCTTTCTCTCTCTCTCTCTCTCTCTCCGCCTCTCTTTTCTCTCTTTCTTAACAACCCTTTTATTGTTTATTAAAAACCTCGGCTGGAAAGAAGTTTGATATTGATAGGTGGAGAGTTTTTAAGATTTTGAAGGTAAATAAATATGTTTTTTTTTTCAAGAATTATTTTTTATAGTTGACAAGTTAGTGATGTTTGAAGGAGAACTATAATACTAATTTGGGCAATAATGAGCTAAAAATTCCATATTTTGGTATATTTATCATCTTCTTAATATCTCATAGATCTCATTATTACGTCATAAATCAAACTGATCTTGACGTATGATCAAGATTAACTTGACCTTAGGTCAAAATTATCTTGACTTGTTGTCAATATGATACTGACTTTTGAGGTTAATTTAATCTTGGCATGTATTCAAAATATTTTNCATTATTATGAGGATATCATTTTTGAGTTATTTTGTGGACATGAAAAATGTCTTTCTCATCAATAAGACCACTTGTGTAGAGTTCATTTAATTCAGACTCAATTGGGATAAATTTCTAAGATTATAGTCTGAAAGAAATCCCAACAACCAGATTAATACTAACATTAAATTTTAGCTAATTTTTACCTGTGGTCAAGATGTTCTTGACTTAGGGTCAAAAAGTTTTTGACGTAGTGTTAAAAAGTTATTAATTTGGGGTCAAAAACTTCCTGACAACAAGTAATGAATTTTTTTTACTTAGTTCTTGATTTAAGGTTAAGAAGTTATTGGCTTGTAGTTAAGTTTCTTGCCTTCGGGTCAAGAAGTGATTGACTTAGAGTTAAGATATTCTTAGCCCGAGGTCAAAAAGTAATTAACCTAAGGTAAACAAGTGATTGACTTAGAGTCAGTAATATTTTCAGTATAGGTCATGACGTTAATACTTAAGTATAGTTTGATGTGAAATTTGATTAAAATGTTACATGTAAGTTGTTATTAAATTTATATATTTTCTCAAAAATAATTTAGCATGAAGTTAAGAATAACTTAAGAAGAAGTGCAAAACAATCTGACCTAAGGTAACTATAACAAATTATTACTTCAAAACCTATAAAGTTATTCTTGATCTTAGGTAAAGTTTTACTTGTTAACTTGAGCAAGGGTCAAGTAATAATTGACTTAGGGTCAAGTAATACTTGATATAAGGTCAAGTCATTTTTGATCTAGGGTAGTTAACAAATTATTTATTAAATGAATTGAACTTCACTGAAACGTATGCTAAATAGATAATTATAAACAAGATGATAGTTATGTCAATAGAACAAAACAAAAATAGAAACTAGATATGAATAATGAAAAAAATTGTCCAAAATATATCTACAAAATAAATTATTGCCTTTCCCCTAGAAATTAGGTCACTCCTGTTGGTCAGTTTCAGCTCCACTTTCTACAATGTATGATAATACAATTCGCATGCAAGCTTATGACAAAAGTATTCCATCCTCTCCACAATGACCTTAATAAAAAGTTTGTTGGACATTATGAACTCGCCATACTTCATCATAAGCATTCTATAGTCTCCGCTGGAAAATAGCAAAATATTAAGTTAAATTAAATAAGTGAGGGTCAAGTAAGATCTGATCGAGGTCAAGTGAGACTTGATTCCAGGTCAAGTAGGACTTGACCCAAGGAAGATAAAGGAGAACTTGACTTAGGGTTAAGAAGAACTTGACCCCATGTCAAGAAATCTCATAAAGGGTTTTACCCAAAATTGTTTCTACAATAAATGAGAAAATGACACGGACATAGATAAATCTGCCAAAATTTTCACCAAAAAAATTCCATTTCATGATACAAGGAGAAAATGACATAGATAAACTCAAAAAAAACAAGGATTTTTACATAAACACTAAAAAAAATTGAATCTTTTTATCATGTTCTGTCGGTCTCTTTTCTTTCTAATTGATCGATTCACTGGGATCTTCTTCTCTTCTATTATCTTTTTCTTCTTCACCAGAGTTCTAGATCTCGATGTAATATTTCGGCATAACAGATTTTGATTACTTTGGGACTTTTTTGGTTCATTGAGACAAGAATAATGTGTTGAAGATCTTAAAAACTAACTCCAGTGAACCATTTTTCAATTCTAAGGTGATTTTTAATGATTTTTAATTCCTTGTTTTATATGTTTTTTGTTTTAGTTTTGAGAAAAAATAAAGAATGGAGAGAGAGAGAGAGAGAGAGAATTGGAGAGAGAAATGAGAAAAGAGGAGGAAGAAATAAGGTTTTATGGGAAAACATGAGATCATGTTAATCAAAGATGGGTGGGATCATGTCACTGAGTTGGCTGAGAGTTTTGATAAGGTATTTGGTCATTTGCTTCGTGTAAGCCCTAATTTTTGTAACTAAAAAAACTTATTAAAGAACCTAGTCACAAAAATATCATAATGGCCCAAACTGGTCCTATTTATATTCTTTTTTTCTTCTTATATCTTTTCTTAAACCAAACCAAGCCTGAAAACTGATAATTTGCCTGATGTGCATTGACATGAACATCAAAAACAATGTTGCATTTAAAACAAATACAATATATATAAACTAAGAAAAAAAATTGATAAAAAAATTTTAGAGTCTATAGTAACAAATAAGGCGAAATCAAAGGAAACTAAGGAAATAAATAACAAAAATGAGTATTAAGTAATTAATCTATACATTGGTTTTTTTTTTGGGCTTTTAACACCTTTATTTTCAAAAATAAAAATAATTACAAAAATATGGTGGGTCAACTTTTTTTTCCAATTCTCTTACTATATTTTTTTTTTGGGAAAAATACTAATTTTTTAAAAATATTTGGAAAAATATAATTTTAAAAAATGATTACTAGTTACCTATGTTTGAAAATTGGTTACCAGCTATCAGTTATATACAATTATAAATACCTTTAGTCACTAGTTATCAGTGTTTAAAAACTGATTACAAGTTACTAGTTACTATTTCGAAAATAGTATTTTTTTAAAATATTTTTTTAAATGATATTTTATCTAAGAAATGCGGTACCAGTTCTACAAAAGATTGAGCCTACTGTATATTTGTAATTCTTTTCTTAAATAGCCATAGATGACCTAATTTTCTCTTCTTCTTTTTTTTTTCCTTACTTTTTTCAAACACGAGTAGCCCATTCTTATAACAAAAATGTTAATGGCTTCTTATGAAAAAGCTAGGCCCAAAAAAATTTGAAAAATACCTAATTTATTTAGAAATATATTATTGTCTAAATGTTTATAATATACTGTTAAAAAATTGTTAGAAAAATGCCACCTGTTCCTTCAACAACGGCAGTTTTCAATCAGAATAGTTGGGGTAGCCAATAAAATTGCTTGAAGTAATGAACTTAGTTTGTTACATTAAGCAACTTATCCGGTTAC
>JXTB01000011.1:1345067-1416712 GCA_002914805.1 Parasponia andersonii
GAGTATTGTACCCTTGAATATTCATCAATATAGTGAGAAAACAGTGGACGTAGGCTCATCTTTTTCGGGGCCGAACCACTATAAATCCCTCTCTCCTTATTTGCTTTGATTATTTATCTCAATTTACATAAGCCACATCTCTTAATTATTCATAAATTTATTGTTGATAAAACCTCCATCAACAAAGAGAAAACTAGGCTGAGCAAATATGTTTGATGTTTCCTTTCCAGCGCAGAAGCAGGAAAGACTACAAAATGCACCCCCACCAACCCAATAAAAACCCTCCAAATTCATGCATATATTTATGTTTTTTATATCCTTATTCCTTGGACTTGGTCATCGCTAGTTTTATCATATAGAACCGTACCACAGCTTTGTCACTGAACCATTTAATGGTACCTAATTAAGATGTCTTTAAAATAGTGTTAGTCATCACATTCGAACTTGCAGTTGTAGATATCAACTAGTGTTCCTTGTTGTATCTAACAAAAGAACCATTTTCTGGGTTTAGATATGGGGCACTGTTCATTAGAGCTGTCAAAGAGCTATATAACTCATCCACTTCCTCCCTCTTACCAAATAATAATAATAATAATAATACTGATAATAGATAACAGCCACCACCCTTGTCCCCTTAAAAAATTAATTTGTACTATCTGACATATAGAGATCATAGAAGTTAGCCATGTATAACTTATAAGTAAGTGCATGGTAAAAATTTTTAGTCCCGGATGAAAATTCTCAAGAAAGAACTTTTTTTTTTTTATTTGAAATGTCAAGAATGAACTTTTGGTTTAGAGCTTTTGCTATATAGTGTTCGAGTTCCATTAGCTTAGAGGAGATATAATACGTTGTGCTCTGAGTCTAAGCCTGAGGTCTACCACGTAATGGCATCTTTTCCCCCAAAGAAGATTTGCACAAAGTCCAGGATTCCATGGACAGCAGACAACGCCGTTTTCACACGTTAAGGAGACTCTTACTTATATATATTTTTATATATATATATATATAATATATATATATATATATTGGCTGGATCTTCTAGATGGACACTCTTAAAATCTCTCAAATATCCCTGCCAGGCCAGCTTTAAGGTTAAAAAGCTGTAGCAGATAGTGACAAATTTGTCAATCCTTTATAATTGATAAAATATCTCAAACGTGTGTGAGGTGGCCTTTTATCCCTGAGCTTTAATTACAAAACCATTCACTACTTGAGTTTTTCTTTTTTAAGGAATTATGGCACAAATGGTCCGCTTCCTGAGCCATTTTGTTTAGTCCTCAAAATTATAATTATAATAATTAAATCATAAAATTTGTCGATGTATAACAATTTAGTTTCTAAATTGTCTAAATTACGACGTACAGCTAAATTTTGAATAAAAGCAGGAAAACACATCCGAAGAATATGTTATAGCTTCTAAAAGAATATATAAACTAAACAAGAGAATTTTAAGAAAATGAAATATGCAGTTTTTTTAGGATTCTTGGAATTACAAAGTTCTTTTTTAAAAAAAAAAAATTTAGGTGGATAACTATTATTTTAAATTTGATTAAATAAATATTTATTTTTAAAATGTTATTGTTAAATGTCTATGTATATATATTTTTACACTTATTAGATAAATATATCTACTAATTTTAGTTATTGTACTAAAATGTATTGGATATATAATTTTTTATACTTAGTATATAAAATTTTACACTTTGTATATAAATATATATACATGACATTTTGCTATAACATTTGATAAATAGATATTTACTTAAATTGAACCCAAAATTTGATCATATTTCTATAAGACCCAAAAAAATTATGTGATTGTTCATTATAAACTTGAAATTCCTAAATTGCCATTTAAATATACTTTTGGATGCCATTATATGTGCTTTTGGTAAATAAATAAATAAATTTAACAATAATTTATTAAAAAGGGCAAGAACCAAGTTTGGAGTAGGAGATTAACAACCTCTATAAACACCTTCAAGCTCTTTAAATAGGAGAAATTCTAAAACTCTTTTTACTTTAATATTTGTATTTCTTGATTGTATTGTATTAAAATACTATTGTTCTCAATTTATATTAAACTAAATATTTTTTTATCTAGTTTTACTATGTGAACTAACCTAGTATCTTGTGTTTGTTTATTTCTCTTTTCTTTTTCTTTTCTTTCATTAATCAAATCTATTGTTAAGTTATTTGTTTTACCTTATGCTTATTGCTTCTATTTAATTGATCATTAAATAAATTGTTGAGTGAAATTTCTATGAGCTTGAAAAAAGGATTAGAAATTTTGACTTAGATAAAACAACATAAGATCATCCAGTTTGGGATAAATCTGCATAGGATAAGAATATCCCTTCGTGACTTGTGCAACCTCATTGAGAATTACTAAACTTAATGAATCTAATTATATTAGAAGTAATATATTAACTTGTCTAGGTATTTTCACTTATGTCTTAGACATATATTTGTGAATACATTGGAATTTTCGGTTGACAACTCTAGTAGATTAATTCATTTAAAAGAGAAATTATAAAATAGCATGACAAAAGAATAGTTAGGGAATTAGTAAACTTAGATATTTTTTTTATTGATTTATCTTTTTTTCATTTTGCATGCTAGTTTAATTTTTTTGTTTAATTTTTTTAAAATCCATATATCGTTTGTTTGGATAAAATTAGGATATAATTTTGATACTTAGCATTGAATTATAAATCAATCTTTGTGGGTTTAATACTCTACTTTCATATTTATATTACTTGTAACTATGTGCACTTGTACGAGAGTGTGTGATTATAATTTATAGTTACATATTCTAACTAACAATAAATCATTGAGAGCTCTCCTTGAAAGCATTGTCTAAGACAACACCTTGACACAATGTAGAGAATCTTTTTGAGAAACAAGTTTTGTGTATTTGACAAGTCAATTGCCATCTTTTGGAGAAACAAATTTTGTGTATTTGGCAAATAATTGCCATATTTTGGATATTAGCATATATGATCGTTTTATTATGTATTTTGATTAATTATAAGACATTTACATGTCAATATGACATGAAGTGCTATTTTATAGCTAATGTAATTCTTCTTTTATCAGTGTGGCAATGGCCTATATGATATGACTGAGTCTTTTTCCATTTTTTTAATACTATGACATGGGAATTATGGTTATATCGTGTATATAAGCAGCAATTAGTATATCACCATTTATAAAATATAATTTTTTTAATAATAATTTTTAAATGTTAGAATTTGTTTTTTTAAAACTAAAAATGTGATTTTGAAAAAAAATAATAGTGTTAGAAGTAATTTAAATTGCTTCAATATGCATTTTAAGCTTTAGGATATTTTTATCAAAATGCATCTAATTCCGTTCATTTCTAGAATTAACCAAATATAAAAATGATCATTCAGCTACTAATTCCAAAACTCTAACCAAACAGCATAATTATATTTTTATTAATTTTTCATTCTATTTTCATTATCATTACTATTAGCCATTAATTTTTAGCCCCTTCATTTCTTGTAGAGTGGCAAATTAGAGGTGTACATTCTCTTAAATCCGTGCATCTTACCCTAGATTATTGGACCAAAACTTGCATTAAATATTAAGAAGGTAAATCTTCAAGACCCTAATTGCGCACAACAACATTAATAAATAGGGTCATATTTATTGAACACTAGAAGTCAATTATAGAAAAATTAAGTTAATAAAGTTACGTGATCATAATTTCTACAAAATACATTATAAACTCTTGAAATATTTACACACACATATATGGAAGTTACAAAGTTGCTTCTTAGCTATATTTATGGTTTATTTAATTTCTTTTTTATTCACCCCCAACTATTCTTAACAAGATAGTTATCATTCGCCGCCGAATTAATATTAGTGGCTAAACCCAGCTTATTCTAACCGTTCCTTTTTTCCCTTCGTGGAAGGGTAAACAAGAAAGATAGATCAGTGTTAGCCGCCATCCAGTCAAACCCACGAGTTTGACCCCCAAAAAATAAATTTATTTATTTTTATATAAAAAATTAAAAATAAGCAAGTTTGAAATAATATGGACAAAACTTTTCCACGGTCAAAGCTCCACATGCGAGCTTCGGAGAAGGCTCCCCCAATCCAAAGAAAGACCTTGGGCAATACGTGACCGAGCTTCTTTTCTTTTCTCTACTTTCTTTCTTTCTTTCTTTCTTTTTTTGTTAATATTTCTCTACTTTCTTCGTCTTCTTCTTGATATCTCAAACTATAGATACTCTCTCGCTCTCTCTCTCTCTCTCTATATCTCTCTGATACCATAAGCTCAACTCTCTCTTATGGCCTCCTCTTCCGGGAGCTTAGACACCTCTGCGAATTCATACCCTAACTTCACTTTTTCCGCGCACCCATTTATGACCACCTCCTTCTCCGACCTCCTAGCCTCCGGCACCGACAACGACCCCACCGCTGGCGCCGGAGACAACGGCCGACGTGGCGGCCTGTCGGATCGAATCGCGGAGCGTACCGGGTGGGGTGTCCCTAAGTTTAAGTCCCTCCCGCCTCCTTCGCTTCCTATATCTCCGTCCTCTGTTTCTCCTTCCTCGTACTTTGCTATCCCAGCTGGGTTAAGCCCAGCTGAGCTCCTCGACTCCCCTGTTCTTCTCAGCTCCACCAACGTAAGTAGACGCGAAATGGGTTTTGTAGTTTCTTGGTTTTTAGTTTTGGGGTCTTTTTTCTTTTTTTTTTTTTTTGTGTGTGATTTTTTATGGTTTGAATATTGAATCAAGTTAGAGCCAAAGTCTCCTGAGCTTGCTATTTCGGGTGTTAAGCTAATTATTCTGTATTGGGTCTAATTCATTTTTGTTTTTTTGAATCGAGACTAACTGAGTTTTATCCCTTTCTAAAACCAAAATTCAGATTCTACCGTCTCCAACTACTGGAACATTTGCTGCCGCCTCTAATTGGAAGAACAATTCTGCGAACAATCAGCAAAGTGTGAAACAAGAAGAGAAAAACTATGTCTCAGATTTCTCTTTCCAAACCCAAGCAAGGCCTCCCACTTCTTCATCGTCCTCCATGTTTCAATCTTCAAACACCGCAACTCAAGCCGTAAGTAATTGGGTTCGGCATAGATGCGACTCGGAAACTCTGTTTTTCTCTGTTTCGTGATTATGTTTTTAACATTTTTCCTAAATTCAAATTCAACTGACTCATTTTATGGATCAAAATGAAGCAGAAGGCATGGACTAATAGCTTCCAGGAACCAAGCAAGCAACGAGATGATTTCTCCTCGGGCAAGAGCATGGCAAAATCCGAATTCGCTTCGGCTCAGAGTTACTCCTCTGAGGTTAAGAATAGTGGTCAGACTACTGGTGGTTTCCAATCAGATTACAGTAACAATTACCCTCAGCAGACTCAGGCCTTAAGCCGGAGATCGGACGATGGGTACAATTGGAGGAAATATGGTCAAAAACAAGTGAAAGGAAGCGAAAATCCGAGAAGCTATTACAAGTGCACATACCCCAATTGTCCAACCAAGAAGAAGGTTGAAAGGTCTTTAGATGGACAGATTACTGAGATTGTTTACAAGGGTAGCCATAACCATCCCAAGCCTCAGGCTACTAGGAGGTCATCTTCATCATCATCAGCAGCTTCCTCTCATGCAATCCAGCCGTCCAATTTTTCAAACTCTGAAATCCCAGATCAGTCCTATGTCTCACAAGGTAACGGGCAAATGGATTTGGTTACTACACCTGAGAATTCGTCTATATCGATTGGGGATGACGATTTTGATCAGAGTCCTCAGAAGACCAAATCAGGAGGGGATGACTTTGATGATGATGAACCTGATGCCAAAAGATGGTAAGTTTGACTAAATTGATTAAGTTTTATGGTAAGCTCTCTGTTTTGGATTCATTGGTTAATTTTTTCTTTTTGGGATTTCTCCAATTTTGTCCTCCCTTGTTTTGTTTTTATCTTAGGAAAAGAGAAGGTGAAAATGAATGCATTTCAGCTCCTGGTAGTAGAACAGTGAGAGAACCAAGAGTTGTAGTTCAAACAACCAGTGATATTGATATACTAGATGATGGGTACAGATGGAGAAAATATGGGCAGAAAGTGGTAAAAGGAAATCCAAATCCTAGGTAAAGCTCATCTTCTTTATCTTGCTTTTGATAGCTTTTAAAACTGTGAAACATGGTTTATTCTTAAAGTTTATATATTGTTAGTATTATGCATCATTATGACTATTATTGTAGCACTGATTTTTCGCTCTTGTGTCTCTGACTCACATACTTGGTTCTTATTAAATCTATCTTCTTATCATACTGGGGACCAGTTTCACTGGAAACACATTATTGGTCTTCGGTCTTTATCCTATATTAATACACCTTATACATAACGTGGTAGCTCCCTATTCTTTTTTATACGTTTCTGTTTTTTTTTTTTTTTCCAAAAGTCGCGCTTTATCCTAAGTCGTGCCCCCCCTTTTTTTTTGGGAAAGGCAAAATTATGTAAAGAACTTTCATAATTGCAAAGGTGTTGTTTTGTTCCTCGATCTTGGGGTGCACTTTGGAACTAGTAAGACTAGTACTAAAAACCAAATGACAACCCGAAGAGAGAGTGTTTAATTAGCTTTTCAAAGCTTTTATTTCTTCAATTGTTCTCTAATCTCACTTCGTTTCTTACCTGTTCGTTTCTTGGTTTAGGAGCTACTACAAGTGCACAAATCCCGGATGTCCAGTGCGAAAGCACGTAGAGCGAGCTTCCCATGATCTTAGAGCAGTGATCACCACCTACGAAGGAAAGCACAACCACGATGTCCCCGCCCCACGTGGCAGCGGTGGCCATTCCGTCAATAGGGCTTTGCCAAACAACATCAACAATAGCAACAACAACAATGCGGTGGCTGCCATTAGGCCGTCGGCCATGGCGGCTCACAACATGACTAACCATTCTGCTAACAACAACCCTCTTCAGAATCCAAGGCGACCTACATCATCGGAAGGTCAAGTACCCTTCACCCTCGAGATGTTACAAAATCCCGGGAGTTTCGGATTTGCAGGGTTTGGAAACTCGGGGGCTAGTTCTTACATGACTCAGTCACAACTCACGGACAATTCCATGTATTCTAAAACCAAGGAAGAGCCAAGGGATGACAACACGTTTCTCGAATCTTTACTATGTTGAACTGAACATAGCTTAGCGTTTGGGGGTGTCTGAAGTAGAAAGGGAGGGATCCGAATCAAGAACAATAAGCATATATATAGCAGCTGATCAGGTCCATTCGATTCATTAGATTTTGTTTGTTTTGTGTTGTATATTTTTTTGTTCTCTCTTTTGGAGATTACAGGGAATTGGTTTGTGTATATTCAACGTTGTATGGTATAGGATGGGAGTTCTTATAACTTATTTTTTGATTGTTTTGAGGCAATATACACTTCGTTCGCTACTAGAGCATGAGAGCCTCGATTCACTTTTTTGTACCACGTATGACGTGGTAGTGATTTTTTATTTTTCTTTTTTGTTCTTTATTTTTCTTTTTGTGACAATAAGAATGACAAAACATGCACCAGATCGTTTAAGAAAACAATTCCTATGTTTTATATTTCCAAGCAAAATGTAAGTATATGTAGTTAAGAGCTTTATCCAAAAGTAGTATTAACAAAGTGATTTGATTTAACGAATATTAACACCTCCGTGCTGGCCATGTGATTCTAGAATAAGTAGTGGGAACCACCTGTCACTACATTGAAGCTTCGCCTAGTGGAGACGTCATTGGATAGAGACTAATAAAAGGTTTGAATGAGTCAAAGATGTGGAGCCGTTGGATTACTTGCTGCGCAAGTAAGTCAAGGGTCAACTTCTATGTTCTCAATCCTTCTTCGTGGCTCTCTCCCGTTATGAATTGACCGTTATGTCCTTTGTTCTTATCTTTTTTTTTTTTAAATAAAATTTAACTAATAACTATCCCTTATTATAAATTTAAAATTATAAATTTAAAAAAAAATACCCCCAACTAAAAAAAACAAAAGCCAAAGAATATGACCCGAAAATAACACCATCCAAAAAGAACAAAAGCTAAAGAGTATGACACGTTGGCTTAAAAGGATGGAGGCTAATGACCCTATCCTATTTCCGTGGGTCACTCACCCACCGACCAAAGCAATGGTTATTGCCTTATTGGTTAAGGCTATCCGGTGTGTGTTCTATTTCTTTAATCCAACTTTTATACTTGTTTTTTTTTTTTCTTAAATTATTTGTTAAATAATAAGGTAATTTACAATTGGTTTTTGTGTCTTGGCCTCTTCGTTGAGTCCAAATTTTTATCGGTTGGTTAATTGAATTGATGGATTTTTAATGGGCAACTTACAAATGTAAGGTTCGTGGCACTGCCTCCCAGAGTTCCTTGACGTAAGAATTGCATAATCAGTGAACCACCGCTACGTCAAGTCTCTAAATATAATATCATAAAAAGATATGGAGTCAGATTACAATATTAAATTAAAAGATAATTTGAGTTTACGATGATCTCTACTATGGCTTTTAGCAAATTTATATCCACATGATCTCAAATGATGGTGTATTAGTTCACGTAAAATTAATAAGTTGATGAAATGTCCTTCAAAATTTCAAGTTATGTAATAATTTTTCGGGAAAAAAAACGCTTTATAATGTTCAATTATATCATGTTTGTAATATAACATGTTATTCATTTAAGGGTCAAACATAAATCGACACACCGAAAAATTTTACCGAGGATTTGAATTATATAAATATACACTTATTTATTATTATTTTTTTTTTGGCCTAAGAATTATCTGTTCGCAGCTAATTAATATATGTAATAAGTTTGTTATACTATTTATTTGGAGTGAACCCTCTTCTTCGTGCTTATTGGTTTTAAGATGCGAAGTTCATTGCTAGAAACAATACGTCAGTTCATTGCTAATTAACATGTCGACAGATATCGGACCACATGTTAATACTGGTTTCTCTGCTTTAGGAAAGGATATTATCATTTTATATTTCTTATTTTCACATTTTGTTCAATTTATAATCAATTTTAAGTGTAAGAGTCAATATTGATAATAATCAAAACTAATTAATATATATAATAAATTTGTTATACTATTTATTTGGAGTGAACTTTCTTCTTCATGCTTATTAGTTTTGAGATGTGGAGTTCATTGCTAGAAATAATGTTAGTTCATTGCTAATTAATCATTGTCGACATATGTCCAACCACATGTTAGTAGTGATTTCTCTCTTTTTAGAAAAAGGATATTACCATTTTTATACTTCCTATTTTGACACTTTATTTGATTTGTATCTTCTGTTTTAGTTATTATCAACATTGACTATTAAATTTGAAATCTATTATAAATTTATATACTGATAATAATTTAGAGTAGTTAAATTATCATGATGATTCAATAAACTTATTCTCGAATCAATTTTTATATGTTTTATTTTCTATTTTGGTTATTAAATTAATCACTTTAAATTGGTGGTAAGGTATAAATTTGTAACAAATTTTAAATCTAAAGATCAATGTTGATAATAACCAAAATAAAAGGTACAAAGTAAACAAAGTATCAAAATATAAAGTATAAAAGTTATTTTATCCCTTTTAGAAACAATATTTTGTTAGAGCTTCTTCTTTGAAATCCCTCGTCCAATAGGAACATTGTTAGCCTTTAGTACCATGCTCGAGGAGCTTGTTTCAACCTATACAAGACCTTGCGAAGCTTGTAGAAATGAGGGGCATGACAAGGGTTTTCAAAAGCTTGGGTTTGCTAGACATAGACTTCCTCGTTCAGCATACCATTTAAGATAGCAATTTTAACATACATTTGAAAGAGTTTCACTTTTAATAAACATGCAATGGATAACAAGAGTCTTCTTGATTCTAGAAGTGCTACCAGAGCAAATATATCCTCGAAGTTTAGACCTTTAACCTGCGTATTTTCATGAGCCACTAACCTTGCCTTGTTCCTAACCACAGTACCAAATTCAGCTGGTTTGTTTTTGAATATTCATTTGGTACCAATGATGTTAAAAGTTTTAGGTTTTTCTTGTTAGAATAATGTCTTATAAAGCAGTTTATTATTTTGACATTATAAATAATATTTATCAGATTATTTGTTATCTATTTGTTGTTAATAAATTCTATGTTATGAATTTCTATTTCATTTATGTCTCATTGATATACACATGATGTGTATGTTTATCATATGCAAATATCTAAAGATTCCGAGATATGTAGTGAGTAATAAAGAATTATTCGTATAATGAGGTCATATGTGGGAGACACTATACTCTTTATTTCATTATGTCTAAATTAAATTGTTCGCATTATATGTATTAAAGATGGAATACTTTACTATGCCATAAAGTATAGTGTTATCTATTTTCATAATGAAGTCTCTAATTATCGAAGTGAGTTTTCGAATAGAAATACTAGTGTGTTATAAGGAAGTTATAACAACATCGAATAGGACCGAGTGAATTAGAATTTAAGATTAAGTATCGTAACTTAAATTTCTAATTTCACTAATCTAGTACTATTGTAGAAAACCTTAATTCTAGTGATTAACGAACTTATTTTCATGTATTTTTTCTTTTTGAGTTATTAAAGGACTAGTTCAGATTTATGGTTCGAACTCCGGTATCTTGGAAGATAAGGTGTACGAAATGTGTCAAAAGTTTTTCATGATGGACGCTATGCATAAAATATGACTTTGAGTTTTTTCAAGTATTTGTATAATATAAACCAAGACCTTGATATTCATTATGTGAATTTGACTGTGTTGATATAAGCAGATACAAATACCATAATCGACTATAATCTATTAGATCAAAAATGGCAACTTAATAGTAAATATATACTAAAGGGGTAATACAGTAATTTTATCCTACTAGTACGGCATTGTATTGGGGGTACGTCTATATGTATAGTATATGCTAAATAGATTAAGCTAATTATTTGACAATAAGCTTCACAGAAAATAAATCTTTAGACTAAGAGTTCAATATTGGGCCTATAGTGGTATGCCTTAATATTAATAGATAAGGCCCAATCATAATTATGAGTTAATTATGAATGTGAGCATATGGTTTGTTGGAACTTGGGTTTTATGGATCTATCAAGTCCCCTATCTAGCTCAAATTAAAGTCTAATAGTTATTTGATGATCAGTTGAGCCCAACAAACCTATTAGGGTTTACTAATCTCTCTATAATTAAGAAAAAAGTTCTCTAACTAGATAGAACAAGTGTTACACATAAAACACCTATGAGAGGAGAGTGTTCCATGCATAACAAAAAGAGTGGGAGAGCAGAGAAAATTGGCCACACTAGGGGATTCACTATCCTTGGTATTTCGGCCATCTCAGAGAAATTGGTTCAAGAAGATTTTTTTCTTGTTCGTCTACAGATCTCTTTGTTGAGAATCAAGAAGGTGACCATCTATCAGATCAATTAAATGGCTTTCGAGAATAGACGGGAAGACGGGAATATTGTGGAGTGAATCTGAGTATTATTCTTGTCTAGATCAAGTCTTAACTTATGTTAGTTCATGATCTGAAAAGTTTGTAAAGAAAAAAATTTTAAACGACCAATTCTGCTGCATTTTTGAATTTATAAAACTATGGTGTTCTTGAAAATGAGTTTGTGAAAATATTTTCTGCAATTTTATTCTAACGAATACCAGCATTTCTACCAAGGTCTAGACATTATTTCTTGTGAAATGTTCCAACTCCTCATGCATAGCTTATATCCAATATTCATCTTGTAATGCTTCCTTGACATTTTTGGCTCCATCTGTGAGATATAATAAGTGTAATGTACCACATTTTTAGTCTGTCTCTTTGTTATTAAATACTCATTCAAATCAACAACCATGGTAGAAGGTGGATGAGATTTATAAATCTAGTTAGGTGGACCTTTCTTTATTGAGACCTCCATACTAGGTTCTTGATCTCTTTTTGAGTCATCCGAACTAGCTTGAGCTTATGGTTCCTCTTTCTTTGCTTATGGTCTCTGAGTGTGATTTCTTTCATTTTTCCTATCACATATGGGATCAAGAAAGTATTCCACTGCATCTTCCAATGAAAACTCTACAAAATCTTAAAAATCATCAAATGTGACATATATACTCTACAACATTGTGAGTACGCATGTTGTGGACTCTATTTTCCCTGATGTTTATAGAGTATCCAAGAAAGACTCCCTTATCACTTTTGAAGTCAAATTTTCCAAGGTGATCTCTGTCATTTAAGATATAACCTTTGTAACCAAAAACACGAAAGTCGATGAGACTAGTTTTTTTTACCTTTCTGCAGCTCATAGCATGTTTGTTTTATACCTGACTTTAAGTGTACTCTATTGCTAATATAGCATGCTATGTTGACTGAATCTATTCGGCATCATCCTTGCCATTTCCTTAAGGTTCCATTCTTTCTCTCAACAATACCATTTTGTGTAGGAGTTTTAAGAGCTAAAATACTCATGAAAGATTCTATGACAGTTGCAAAAATCAGCAAAGATGGCATTCTCAAATTCTCTACCATGATCACTCCTTATTCTCATTATTTTCTTAATTTTTATTTTTTTTTTTCATTTTGTAACCTCAAGCACAAAGATTTAAAAATATCAAATGTGTTAGATTGTTTTCTTATAAAATCAACCCAAGTAAACCTAGAGTAATCATCCACACACATAAACACATACATCTTACCAATCGTACTCTAAGTTACATTAGTTCCATAAGATCCATATGCAATAATTCTATGGGTGAAGAAAGTGGTAAGGTATCTAACAAATTTGTGTCTGAACTTTGTTTGTTTTCCAAACTGGCATGGCCATAAACTACTAAAAATTCCAAAAAAAAAAATGACTATACCGCAGTTTTGTAAACAAATTAAGATTGCAACGGAATTGGTACTTTAAAATTTTTCGTGAACCTTTACAAAACAAAATATAGGATCGTTGATTTAACACAATTCAATTCATAAATATTAGTTTAGATAAAATCTTAAAATGCTTCACAACCATTAAGTCTTCTTGTCTATTTGTTGGAGCCCGTTGAATGATCTGGTGTGTGGGTACTTACTTGATTCCCAACGAGAGATGAGCAAAATAATCTGTAAAAGGCTCTTCTTTCTCCTTAACTACACATTTACGACCATGGATATCTCTCCCTCTGTATCCATGAACGAGTTCAAGATTTTTCCTGCGGTGGCATGGCTTTCTCTTACTCTCTCTCTCTCTCTTTTTTTTTTTTTTAATTTGTGTCACATATGAAGCAAATTATTAAGCTATGGGTGGCGTGTTGCAACCGCACAAAAACTTAGAACTTTTCTTGTAAGTATTAGAGAAGTGTAAACTCTATTAAACTTATTGGGCTCAACTGACCATTTAATTAGTATTGGGCTAAGTGTGAGCTAAACAGGAAAACTTATAGATCCAAATAGTCTAAGCTTTAATAGGCTAATTATCCACAGTCATAATTAACTCTTAATTATGATTAGGCCTTGTCCATTAATATTGTGGTGCTCCACTATAGGCCAAATATTGCACTCTTAGACTCAATGCCATATTTTTCTATGAAGCTATTTAGCATTTTAATTAACTTGATCCATACAACATATATAATACATGCAGATATACCCTTAATGCAATGTCGTAGTAGTGAGATAAAATTATTATATTACCCTTCTAATATATATTTATCTTTGATTTGTCATTTTTTATCTAATAAATAATAATTGACTACGGTATTTGCAACTGCTCATACAAACATAGTCAAATTCATAAAATGAATACTGGGCGCCTAGTTTTTATTATCTAAGTCCTTGAAAAAAACTCAAAGTGACATTATATGCAAAGTGATGAATGACATTCTTGTTAACTCATAAATCTTATCTTTGAAGACACCAGAGTTCGAACTACAGAATGGAACAAGTCTTTTAGTAAGTCAAAAAATAAAACTCATGAAAGCTAGCTCGATTGTCACGACCCAAAACCTGGGCCAGTGGCAAAAAGAGAATTTCACAAAGATGAGAAATTCCTTGATTTATCTGAAAAAGTGTCAAAAGTTCTAGTTTTATAAAACGGTCCATTTAAATAAAATAATTGGAATTTCATCTTGTGAACTACTCCCACAATTCGTATACACCATTAAATATAGACCGAATAATAATTTAAAAACGCGAAATCAAACATAAGTCCAAGCATCACCATCATCCACAATGAAACTCAAATCCCAGAATGGCATACATAAGTTTACAGACAAAATAGAAAGCAGTAATTTTGGTTCAATGCTAATACAAACCCAAACAATCTATACACCATGATGCCACATTCCAAGCATTACCAAGATAACGAACTATAGTCAAGATAACCTTTTACTCCTCTTGATCACTAAGATTGCATTGGACACCACCTGAGGAAGAAAGTAGGAGGGTGAGCATAAAATGCCCAGTAGGAAAAACAATTACCTCGATCAAAAATATTTTAGTGATGGAGAATTCCTGCATGGTTAATTTAGTCCTAAACATACATATATATATAATCTAAACTAGAAATCCATATATATATATATATATATATATATATATAAAGTAGTATAATCAAAATCATTCAATTCATATGGACATGACACAAATCAACCCATACCTATGAGCTCTCATCCTCTCATCTATGGAAACCCAGGATGATGGCACTAAGTATACCTAATAGCCTGCCTGACACCTATGCCCATACCCGGAAGGGATACTCGTGTGTCACCTACCAATCCTGAAGGGACAACCAAATTGTCTTCGCCTACCAAATGGGGAGGTAATCAGAAATAACAAAATCTTGCGCAAGTTCACGGACTCTACATCGACAGTGGGGCCGGCAGTGCCACACTGTAAACCCATGATATAACACCCCCTAGTTTAACTATATTGTCATATACAGTCAAACTATGAAGTATTATTCTTTCTTAAACATTATCTTTTATTTTGATAAAAAGGTGGGCAATTTGAACTTTCTAAAACCTTTAAACAAAAACAACTACATGGCATTTCTTGTTAAAAGTATTTTTACAAAATGTACAATTAAAAGAGGTTTTCACCAGTCTATTTTGCCATCAGCAGTAGTATTTATATTACACAAAATATCTCAAAAAAAAAATGTCGCCCATAGGTCAAGCTCGTCTACATCTGTATGATCATGGCGACAAAATAAAGGCCAGGCAACCAGCTACTCAAGACCAAAATGTGTCTCCTTATCCGCATCACAAGACAAAAATGAGCTAAAGTATAGTAAGTAAAAACTATGCATGCTTATGTATGTTTTAAAATCTCATAAAGTTCCCATTGTACCCTTTTCTTTCTTAAACATTTAATTCCATGTATTTTCCTTAAAAATTATTCATAGTTGGCCCCCTTAACATATTGCTTGTCCCGTAAGTCGATAGGCCATGATAACATTGGGCGGAGACTCTGACCAAGAGTAATAATAAGGTGCGACCATCGTGTGAGGTTTTTGAAAACTCCTTCCCTCATCAAAGGGGCATCCCGCACTGCATTAATATTGTCCCGCTTCAGCGAGACACATCTTAAGATCCGCAAGTCTCGCTTCAATGGGAGAGTCTGCATCAACAGACTTACCTACCCAGCTCCGACAGACTAGCAATTGCTATTAAAACTTATCTTATAAAATTAGTATAATGGTACTCACTTTCAAATACTCTTATAATAAAATCCTCAATTTGCATGCAAGATGTGTCATGCACATGGCATTTCATAACTTTCAAGAATGAGTAAGTTTCAATAATAACATCTTCCCTATCGTTCTTGTAATACAGTTGTAAGTCTTTACTTACCTCATGTCCTGAATAGGAATTGATAGTGGAAAGAGTCAATATCCTCTAGAGATTGGTGTACTAATCACTTGTCATAAATTACTATTATTCAATATGCACATTTTGCCAAAAGATTGCATCAAGATACTTGAATGAGACCGAAATCATAACTTTTACCAATTTAGGAAACTTGATCTTAAAATGACTCAGAAGGATATAAATCACTTAAGGCACTTGGAAATCAACAACTTGTATTGAAAAACTGTTCAAAAGTATTAAAATATGAATATTAGTTCATTAGCACAAAATGGTCTAAAATGGCACATAATTTTGTAAAAACTAATTAATTTGCACCTGAATGGTGCTATTTCATTTTAAAAGATATTTGGACAGCACCTCCCCTATTTTTAGGACATTCTCACATGATTAAAATCATGGTTTTAAACCTGCAATAATAATTAACAATCCAATTCCTATATATACAAATCAAATAAACATCTAAGATAACATAAAAGCATATTTCAAATATTTTTTTGGTTTAGACAAGTTGAAAACAATTTGTGCATTTGTCTATAGCTACAAACAGCAACTAAATTAATGGAATAAATAATAGAATCCATGACATATCCATTGCAATTTGAAAAAATCAGATTAGAAGTATAGAAAGCTTAATACACCCATGGAAACACTTGAATACACAATTAGTAAATTTAGGACTCTTGGTGTAACTTGAATTCTCTACTTAAATTCTATATTCCAGCAATATATAAGAGTTTTAGGACCATTATTAATCAAATAATTACTTTGGTTTAAGGGCTAACACAAAAGAAATTAACTATAAGTTCAAAATCCTACATAATGCTCACTTTGATTAGTTTGAGTTTTTGTTGCAGTTCCTGCCTTCTACCTCCACCAAACTGATTCTCTAGGCTTAGAATTAGATTTTTTAGACTTAATAAGACTTGAAGAAACCATTATTTAAGTGGGAACAATCAGAGAATTGAAATTAAAGGACAAGACCTAGAAAGAAAAACTTAATAGAATTACCTTGACTAGTTTTGGTGTATCTTGCTTTCTAGGGCTCCAATTTGAGTTCTACCACTTGGAAACTCTTGGAAATGTTTGAGGGAAGTTGAGATAAGTTAGAAAAAGTATTAGAGAGTTTCAGGTCATGACTGGAGAGGGGAAAAAAAAAAGCAATCAACCAGATTTGACCCAAAATCAACACTTAATGGCTCAGAAAAGGTATAACTTAAATTCTAAAGGGTATTTTGGGTATTTTAAATATTACTTTCTATGTGTCTAGCTCTAAAACATCCTTACCATAGTCACCACATTGCTGATCACTCCTATACACCCAAGTGTAGCCAAAGTTGATGAACCCTACCTAGGAAAGTGAAAACTAGTCATACTTTGACTTATGATCATATACAGCTAATCTTATTATAATTTGGCGGAACCTAGCCCTATAACCAATCATTAAACATAAAAAGAAATTCAATTAGACTCTGATTAACAGTGCAAATATAGTATTAGCAATCAATTATTAGAATGCACAAAAACGACGTTACGCGATTAAGCCTAATCTAAGCTAGCTTTATGCAACTAAATACGAATTAGTGTCCTGAATGTCACCTCGTGCTTACCTGGAGTCGATAAATAAAATGTTATAAATGAGTCCTAGATATTGAATCAAGCCTATTTGACATGTAACACACCATGAATTTGGCTCTGAAATACGTGAAAATTACATTTTACCGAAAAACTACTATTTGACCAAGTTATCAACAAGTACGATCTTAATGCATGTGCACATAATATTACTTTTATAATTATATTTTTTGTTCTTTTAGCACACTGAACTCTCTCTCTAAGGGTATTGAACCTTTACACTGCATTGGAACACTTCAACAATCATTAGTATAATAACATATATGTAAATGCACATAACATAATGAATGAGCATGCTACTATAAAACTAGTATTAACGACTTCAAGATGCCTAATATGCAATTAGAACATGTTTATTATTGGCTTAATATGCATGTGAGAATCTTGGGCACCACAGTTCTCCCCTCTTTGTAAAATTTCGTCCTCGAAATTTGCTTACCCAAATAGGTGTGGATACTTAATTTTCATCTCTTCCTCTCTTTCCCATGTGGCCTCTTCCACTTCATGGCTCTTCCACAATACTTTGACCAAAGGGATTTTCTTATTTCTAAGTTCTTTTTTGTTTGTATCTAAAATATGCACTAGATGTTCCTCGTAACTCACGTCTTGATTTAGCTCCAACTGCTCAAAATTCAGAACATGTGACAGATTTGAAATGTACCTTCTTAACATAGAGACGTGAAATATATTGTGTATATTCGATAATAATGGCGGCAAAGCGAGTCTATAGGCAACATCTCCAACTTTGTCGAGTATCTCAAAAGGACCTACATATCTGGGACTTAGCTTTCCTTTCTTCCCAAACCTCATGATTCTTTTCATGGTAGCAACCTTCAAGAATACTTTATCTCCAACGTTAAATTCTAGTTTTCTTCTTTGAGGATCTGAATAACATTTCTGTCCACTTTGAGCAGCTAGTATCCTTTTTGGAATCTTTTCTGCTGCCTTATTTGTCTTTCTTATTAATTTTGGACCCAGAAATTTTCTCTCCCCTATCTCATCCCAATGAATAGGAGATCTGTACTGTCTTCCGTACAATGCTTTGTATGGGGACATTTCAATGGAAGTTTGGTAACTGTTATTGTAAGCAAATTCTATAAGTAGCAGGTATTTGCTCCAAGATTCATGGAAATCCAACACACAAGCTCTGAGCAGATAATTCATTAATTGTTCATGATTTATAAACTCTTAGTAATTTAAAAATAATTTAACATTTAAATAATTCTAACTTATAAGATAATGTTTAGTATTTAAATGTGGAAGATAACATTTAAAATTTAAATTATAAAATATTTTTATAAAATCTGATCAGTTTAAATAAAAGATTTAACTAATTTAATCTCCTTAAATATCTCAAATTTAAATTTTAATTTCTGAAATCTTAATTTGAATTTATCTTCCTTAAATATCTCTTATTATCTTATCTTTTAAATTTAATTCAAAATTCAAATCAATATTTAATCTCATTAAATATCTACCAATCATAAATTCAAATTTGAAAATTGAAAAGATATTCTGATTTAAATTTAAATTTCAAATCTTCACAAAATTTGAAATTTAAAAGATAGAAGATTTTATAGACAAAATCTCCTATAATATCTCTAATTTGAATTGAAACAAATTCAAAATTCAAAATAGATAACTAACTATCACATAATTAGTTTTTTTTTTTAAAAAAAATATCTATTCAAAATTTGAATGTTAAACTAAAAGATATTATCTCATAATATCTAATTTTAAAAATCTGCATCTTAAAATATCTCTAATTATTCAAATAATAATTAATTAAAATATCTCTAATCAAATAATAATTATTCAAATAATATCTCTAAAATATTCTATCAATTCAAATTTAAAACATTCAAATTTAATAAGGATTTAAAATTTGAATTTAAATTTGAATTTATCAGTTTTCATAAAACTATGGATAAATTAAATTAATTTTAAAATGAAAATAATTAAAATTACGGCCAAAAATTCGAAACGGTCGAGAAAAGCCAACAGACGAAACGGAAGGCCGTTACGTGAACGTAGCCTCGGAATGTTATGCGGCCACGCTTGAGAAAACTACTGGGCGCCAACGGGCTAGTATGACACTACACGGCCTCGCTCGGGACAACGCCTCAGAAGCAACGGGCTCGTGTAGTTTTCGTATGACAAATGCATGAGGTAGTATCCCAAGCAGCCAAGGCACATGAGACCACCCGCACAACCGATGTGCAGGAAGTCGCCTGCTGGCCATGCGCAGATCATATCCTCACAGCCAGCGGGGAATGTCATGCTGCATACGGCACGACATTTCCCGTGCGACATGCGCGGGATGGCAACCCGCAGGCCATGCGCGGATCATATGCGTGTGGCCAGCAGTGCCGTTCCTATGCCATATGCATGAGGTAATCCCACTCTTCACAACAGTGTTTTCAACAAGAGACTAGATCAGAGTAAAATATACTAGATCAATAATAAAACTATGCTCTAATATCAATTGATGGTATTCATTGGAATAAATTCCGGAAAATATTTTCATAAAATTGTTTTCAAGAACACCATAATTTTGTAAAATCTAGAAATGTAGCGAAATTGGTTGTTTAAAATTTTTCTTTATAAAACATTTCGGATCATGATCTAATATAAATTAACTCTTGATCTAGATAAGAACAATACCCAGATTTGCTCCACAACCTTCTCGTCTTCCTGTCTATTCTTGAAAGTTGTTTAATTGATCCTATGGGTGGTCACCTTCTTAATTCCTAATAGAGAGAACCACAGACGAATAAGAAAGCAATCTTCTTGAACCGATTTCTTCAGAATGGCCAAAACACCAAGGATGATGAATCTTCTAGTGTGGCCGATTTTCTTTACTCTCTCTCTCTCTCTCTCTTTGTTTTTCATATAGCACACTCTTCAAAAGGGTGTTTTCACGTGTGTCACATAATGTACAATCAGAGAACTTTTCTCTTAACTATAGAGAGATTAGTAAACCTTAATTGGCTTATTGGGCTTATTGGGCTCAACTGGTCATCAAATAACTATTGGGTTTTAATTTGGATTAGACAAGGGACTAGATAAATCGATAAAGCCTGAGCTCCAATAGACCATATGCCCACAATCATAATTAACTTATATTTATGATTGGGCATTGTCTATTAATATTAGGGCACACCACTATAGGCCTAATATTGAACTCTTAGACTAAATGTCATTTATTTTATGTGAAGCTTATTATCAAATAATTAGCTTAATCCATTTAACACTATACCTATAGATGTACCCCTTATGTAATGTCGTACTAGCATGGTGAAATTATCGTATTACCCCTCTAATATATATTTACCTTTGAGTTGCTATTTTTCATCTAATGGATAATAGTCGACAACGATATTTGTATTTGCTTATACCAACACAGTCAAATTCAGATAGTGAATACCAGAGTCTTAGTTTATATTATCTAAGTACTTGAAAAAACTCAAAGTGATATTATATATGTAAAAACCCGGATTTTGGGAGGGTAATTTGGACAATTTACCAATTTTCTGAATATAATATTGTGGGGATTAAATTGCAGAAGTTTTGTATAGAAGGACTAAATTGTAATTTTGGGGGGACTAGATTAATAGAGATTTGAAATTTGGGGATTTATGTACAATTTTTGAAAAATTGCACAGCCCTACAAGACAGGGCCACGTGCCATGTCCTTTTCTTTTCTCTCTCTCTCTTCTCTCTCTTCTCCCCAACTTCTCTCTCTCTCTCTCTCTCTCTCTCTCTCTCTCTCTCTCTCTCTCTCTNCCGGAGGAAGCCGCGACCGCCATTCCAGCCACCGTCTGCCCGCGCCAGTAACCGACGAAGGGTCCCCGTGCTGCGCCGAAACTCCGCCGCCCCTTACCAGCCACCGCCGTTGCCTGCAACGTCGGAAAACCTCCAAGTCACCGTTTTGATTTTTTCGTCACCGACGAAGATTCTGGCCACCATTTGACCTCCAACCGGTCCCGTTGGATTCGTCCCGTCTCAAGGATCATCAAAGTATATATATCTCAACCCCATTTTGCCTGGATTGAAAGTTGCCATTTTAAGTATTTCGAGTTTAAGTTTGACTTTTTGATCCGATAGTTGGATTGTGTTTTTGTTGTCATTTTTAGATTGTACTCGGAAAATAAAGAAGTTTAATATATATATATATATTACCTATGTTTGGTGATCGGTACAGAAATCAAGATCAGGCGGTCGAGATTTGTCTCGTCTTACGTGCCACTGGCCCAGTGTGGGTCCAGACCCGAATTGGACAAGTTATATGTCTAACCTAGCTATTTTGGGTGCTAGGAATTCAGCGAAGAGGTCTGTTTATGGAATTGAAGCTCCGGTGAGAAGTTAGTTTTTCACAAGAGGACGATCGAGGGCTTAGAATTGGTTCTCGAACCTCCGAGCGATCGTCAACGACACCTTAAGGATTCGATAGCGTGGTATCGCTATTCGAGCGAGGTAGGGATTCAATTACTTGTGTTTTAAATCATTTTCGAATAAAAATTATTTTCTGCAATATATGAGAACAAATGTGATTTTTGGTTTCTCGAAAATCTGTGATGGGAATTGGTTGTATGAGATATATACTGTATTACTCTGGAAATTTTCTGAGTGCAGGTTATATTAAAAATAGGGCCGTTGTGCTGCCCGTTTTTCTATAAAAACCTAGTACGCTGATTTTACTAAAAAATCAGAGCACGATTATTTTCACACTTCAGTTCTGTATTGCACGTGTCATAGGATCATACATGAGCACCGTGTTAGCATTATGGGTTTACAGTGTAGCGTTGCGTGCCTCACTGTTGGTGAAAGTCCATAAACTCGCGCGTAGTTTTGTTATTTCTGATTACCTCCCCATTTGGCAGGTTTAGGCAATTCGGTTGCCCCTCCAGGTTTGGTAGGCGACACACGGGTGTCCCCTCCGGGTATGGGCTCAGGTAGCAGGCAGGCTGTTAGGCATATTTAGTGCCATCATCCTGGGTTCCACAGATGAGAGGATGAGAGCTCATGGATATGGGTTGATTTGTGTCATGTGCATATGGATTGAATGGTTTTGATTACACTGCTTATATATATATATATATATATATATATATATATATATATATATATATATATATATATATATATATATATATATATATATTTCCGGTTTGGATTATATATATATGTATGTTTTGGACTAAAATAACCATGTAGGAATTCCCTATTACTAAAATGTTTTCGATCGAGGTAATTATTTTTCCTACTGGGTATTTTATGCTCACCCCCTACCTTCTTTCTCAGGTGGTGTCCAGTGCGATCTTGGTGATCAAGAGGAGTAAGAGGTCATCTAGATTACAGTTTGGTATTCAGCTAGTTTTGGCACATTATGCTTGAATGTGTCCAAATCCTTGGCACTTTCAACATTGAATATCTCTAATTTTTTTCTCACTCTATCCCTTTTTCTTTTGATTATTCAGCTGAGTTGATGAGACTTAATTGTAGCTATTGTATCCTCCAAAATCTTTTCCTGAAATGAGTCTGTCTGTATTATCTTGATTTTGCCTCTTTAAATTCTTTCTTAAGAATTTTGCATAGTTTCTTGGCAACGAAGCGATTTTTTCTTCATCAAGATTGTCTGAATCATTAAGTCTGGTGTTTGAGATATTTTAAAGGCAACTGCAGTATTCTTATTTTTTATTTTTTTCCCTTTGTTCCGTCTCTTCAGATTGAGCTCATATGTTTGGAGTAATTTAATAAGCTCGTCTTAGTCCAGGTTTTCCACTTCTCGGCATTCTTCTATGGAGCTAATTTTAGACTTGAATCGTTTTGGAAGCGACCCCAACACCTTTCAAACCAGCTTTGCATTTGAGAGTGATTCACCTAAAATATTGAATGCCTCATAAGCAATGTCACAAAGTTTAGCATGAAAACTAATAATAGTCTCATCTTCTCCTAACATGGTTAGATTTTCAAAGTCCGTGGTAAGATCTCTCAATCTAGAGATCTAGAATTTTTCACGGATGTTGTTCCTTCATTTTTTGTTTGAAGTTTATCCCAAGCATCTTTAGCAACACTACAGTTAGTGATAGCTTTGGATTGAGACATAGAAACAATATTAAAGATGGCATGAATAGCTTTAGAGTTCCAATCAGCCAATTCAAATTCAGGTCTAGTCCATTCACTAACAAGTTTAGTTTTTGTTTCACCATCTTTCGTTACAGCGGGTGGTGACCATCCATTAACCACTGATAACCAAGCTCTTTCATCTATAGCCTTCAGGAAGGCTCCTCATCCTTACCTTCCAGAAAGGATAATTTGTTCCATCAAGTAGTGGTGGTCTGGTCACAGACCCACCTTCTTGCAAAACATCCATTCAAGCCAAACAAGCTCAAGAAAGATGAAAAAAAAAAAAAAAACCAAGGAAACGAAAACAAAAAAGTCAATATCTATCTGACGGAGGTCAACATACACGGGGCATAGATCCAGCTACTATAAGGAAGATCAATCCAGTCAAAGAATTGCAATATTTCACAAGAACAAAAAAAATTAAGATCTAAAACTCCCTTCTAGCTCTTAATCGGTCATGTGAAAGTTCTTTGGTGTAGCTAGCTCTAATCTTCAAGTCTCCTACTCAAAGCTATCCACTGCTGAAATCCATTCAACATAAGCCCTCAAGAATCCCTCCTGAGTTTAAACGATCTGCCTCAAGCAAATCAGAACCTGAGAATCTTCTCAAGAAAATGCTCCTTGATATCCCTTCAAAAAGTCACCAGAGAACAAAGCTGAATCACCAAACTCTGGACCTCCTGCAATATCAGTATGAAAAGTGGCGTCTGGAGGTTGATGAGAGGAAGATGCTAAAAGAATATTTATATCCCAATCACTTGAGTACATTCCTCTCATTCAACAATACCAGATACAGACAAAAACCGTTATATGGAATTCCATATCATACACAAGATAAGAAGAGAAGACAACTCACACCAAAAAGAACACGCTAGAAATGAATGATATAACATCTCATACAAGAACCATGACATGTACCAGAAAAATAAATCAAGTGAATCAAAGATGCAACATCCATGCAGGAAGATATATCATTGACATTAAATTTAAGAGTTGCCAAAATGAATGATACAACTTTCATATATAATGATATATAACTGAGTATAGGTTCATAAGATGCCAATTCGATCAAAGATACAACATTCATGCACGAAGATATATCATTAACAAAAATTCTATAAGTTGCATTTTGAGAACGAGGATTCAACAAGATGAAATAAATTTCTTGTCTCGTTTTGTTATTTTTATTTTTATTGGAGCGAACCGTGTTTGTCAATAAGGAAACAAAGTTAATACGATGTCATTTAGACTGAGAATCTCGTAGAGGTTGGCTATTTTAAGACTTCATTTAAAGAACAAAATTAAGGAGTTCTATTTGTACAATCCTAGGAGAGAAACAAATAATCTAAGCATTTAGCCCAAGCATCACATCAGTGCATTCATGTGTGGGAAATCTAGGACGACTAGTTGCTTAACTTATTGCTCTAATTTTTCCTTTAAAGTTATTAATAATCGTTGATTGAAGTGCTTAATATTATCACCATGCAGCTAACTAAGAGTGCTTGATGATCTCTTTGCTGCTCCTAAAAGCACTTAAGAGAGACATCATCTTTTATTAGCATTTGGTATTCTACGTTAGAAAGTGTGTTGATTCAATTACGTTCAGTGAAGCATTTAGTTATGTTTCTTGCCTGGACCTTAAATTTTTAGCATAAAATATAAATAAGTTTGTTGCCCACTATGTTTCTCTACGACGGCGCTTGATGCTACTCGCCAGATTTCTAACCATACTGCTAAGTACTGTTTGCTAAATACCGTTTGAAATTATATGTTTGCTATAAGAAAGAAATAAATTAATATTCTTCCAAAGAAAAATGTCAAGATATCTCTTACGCTAACTAAGACAAGTATTAAATGCTCCCACTATTTTAATTAATTACTTCATCACTTTTATGAAAATTCAATACTAAGTTGCTAAAACTAACACTTAATTTCAGTTGCTCAACTGTTTTTATTAGGAGCAAAAATTAAATAGTGTCTATTTTTATACTTTTAGGTGGCAACTTATTAGTCTATACCCATATAGACTAATTTTAGTATAACTAAATTTTAAGGTATTTACAGTAGAATTTAATGGAGCGATAGTTCCGCTCCAATTCTTACTATAACTTAATAAATAGAATTTATATGAGAATTAAATGCAGTGAAATTCCCTTCTCAGTTTGCGCACTATATATTACGACAAATTTCCAAAAATGGTCTAGGCAATTCTCCTAAATTTTTACTAATTATGCTCATGAAGAAATTATATTTGCGCCTCATAAAATCGCACTCTTTTTGTACAATTCCACTAACTAAGGCTAAACGATAGTACATCTAAGCATAAATAATAGCATATAATTCTAATTACAATATTTTGTCACATCAAGCTAAATTAGAGATCTATAATTTCATACGACTTGTAAGATCAAAACTTTACTATGCTGGCAATCATCTCCACAAGCATTACATTATAATTTTAATTTAAATAATATACAAAATCTTCATAGAAGGGGATCAATTAATCGTAACACAACCATGGTCCCCTACTATTTATAACATACCCGATGCACTATAAAAATATGTACATATATTAAGCATCCATAATAAAATAAATGTTCAAATATCATGTAACATTTATTCTCTAACAAATAAGCATGCTAAAAAAAAGGGTAATAAAATAAGTGCTAAATATTGAAAGCAGTTATTACATCTCAAGAAAATAACTGCCGCAAAAATTTCCTATTAATATAATTATGCACATAATTCATACCCAATGATTGCATAAAATCTCGAGTCAATGCAATTAATAATCATGCTAGATTTTAAAATTAGGCGAACTAAAAGCTCCTATTAATTATGAGATCCTAACATATTTCTAATAATGATATAAATATTATGTGCAATTAGGCATGTTTTATGCAATTTTATACCAAATATAAAGATGTCATGAACATCTCACAACACATGAATTTGCATTACAGGCAATATATATAAATTCTAAGCACTTAAGCAATTATATCCAAAAATAAATACGCCAACCATATATTTGCATGCTATATAAATCAGTTAATTAATGCTATTTAAAAAAAATGCAACTAATCTTAGTTAATAAATTGCCGTAAATTCAATTTTCATTCCCAAAAAATATGCACATAATAAAAATATATTCCAAAAATAAACAAATGCATTAAAAAATTCTGATTTTCTGTTAAAAAAAAATTATGTAGCAACCTTTTTGTTTTTTTTTTTTGTTTTTGCGAAAAAATAAAATAAAATAAATTGGGCTGAAAACAGCCCAAGGAATGACTGGGCTAGCCTAGGCGCGGCCCAGACGTGCCCGGGGCGCAGTCCTAGCGTGACCTAGGCTGGCTGGGTGCAGGCTAGGCTCACCCGGGCCTGTGCTTAGGCACAGCATGGGCACTGACTGGTCCAGCGTCAGGACTTGGCTGGCCTGGTACCCTGTGCTAGGCATGTCTACTTGCCTATTGGGCTCTCCCAGATTGGTCGTAGTCTTCAACAGAATCATCTCGTCGCGATATCGTGCATTTATTCTTCCAACTCCACCTTTACAATGGCGTGATACACCCTCCGCTTAGCAAGAGTGTGGTTTAGATCTGAGGTAGCTAATTTTTAGAAAACTATTTATAGAAATATCACAAAATTCAAAATACAATATCTCAGAGAATAAAATTCTAAAAATTACAAATGATATATAATTGGAAATATAATTTCACAAAGATTCCAAACAAACTGAAAAAAAAAAAAAATCAGATCAAGCAACAATGCGATAATAACATGTGGTAAAATATTTGAGAAAAACGAATTTGACTCCAAATGTTGTCCAAACCAAAATTCAAATAACCTTGAAATTTGCATGGTAGAATAATATGACAAAAATCTACCACATTTTCAAAAATCAGATCCAAATAATCACAACCATATAAACCAAAATCATATGAAAATAAAGGTATATTTCGGTTTTAGAATATAAATACCTCCCTCTAATACTTTTTTTAACCGAGAACGAAGACCACCATCATTGTCTCTGATATCAAGGAGGGAAAAATATATCTTAGTATTATGTGCAAAAGTGTCTAAGGCGGTGCGGGTCGGATCTCTAAAGGTGTATTAATCTAGAATTTGCCTTGATGTCTCACTTACTCTAAATTGAAAAGAACCTCACTACGATAGACTAGGGAGAAAGAGCAAAACGAGATGTTTTTATGTTCAAACTGGCTTTTCCCGCATTATTTTCTCCGACTTAAGATGAGAGGGCTAATTTTCATTTAATGAAGGCATAAGAGAAAATCACTTAATGCATATTTCCACCTCAACCAAAAAAGAATAGTTAATATCCTTTGACCAATTATTAATGTGTCAATATTCAGAGGCTATTAATATCCTCAATATATATATATATATATATGCATGATACACGTAGACAGTGAAATTCATATTTCGGAATTTGGGCCACCAATAACATGCAAAATAAAAGTAAGTCCTCTTAGACCATCTCCATGACACTATGCTAAAACATGGTATGTCAATAGTAAATTTATGTCAAATTTAGTATATACTTTTTGAATTTTGCTCCAATATATATGCTAAAAGGAATGCTATTTTGTATTTTAAACAATAACTTCATGTATAAAATATTTTTTTATACTATATACTATTATTATTTTATCAGTTAATTACTAATCATAAAAATTTTTATCTGCCAATTTAGAAGTACTCATATTTTATATAAATGAATAAATTAGTCAATGCAAAAAATAAATAAATAAAAAATATTCTCATATTAACTATAATTGATTGTAATTTAGTAGGAATAAACTTGTCAATAAAATTTAATGAAAACAAATAAATGCATGCATTGAATTTTGATAATATTATGAAACCTATGAATATTTTATATATAAAATAGTGATAATATTATAAATAATAATACATGCTAAAATTTAGAATATATTATACTTTATGCTATATTTAGTACAACAAATAGCAAATACTAAAGCCTATACCAAACATAGCACACAACTGAAGAGCCATTTTTATCCAAATACTAAAATTTAGCATTAGTGTGATATTTAGCATATCCATTAGATATGATCTTAGATACTTGGGTAGCACCAGTTGATAGGACTCGAAAAGCAAATCAATAACAGAAGATGATAAAACTATTAGTGATTGAAAGTAAAATGTTGAAATTGTGAATTTAGTAGCACAATGGAGTGATAAAGAAGATGAATGCTTTGATTAGGCTTGATTTGGGCGTTTCTCATTGCTTTGTGAGAAAAGTTCATAAATATCTTTTTTAAAATCATATTTTCATAAATATTCATTTTTAATTTTTATTTCATAAATATTGTAGACCACTATTATTTTACATATAAAATGTAGAATATTGTATACATTTAATACATTAAATATATACTGTAATCTACATTTTATGAATAAAAATTATACTAAAAATTGGCACATATTTTAAAGTGTATACCATAAGTTAAATTTATAATGAAAATTGTAAACCGTTCATATTTACGCATTAAATATATACCTTATGGATAAAATTTATATTGTAAATATGGGTCACTTATATTTTCCCATAAAAACGGCCTTTTTTGAAAGAAAAATTAAAAACAGGTATTTATAAAAATAAGTTTTAAAAACGAGTACTAGGTCAAATTTCTCTTGCCTTGTGGTCAGTTTCTGTCTTAACTATATTGGGCCCTTTCCTTGGGCTTTTGAGGAATTGTGTTTGATTTTTGGAGGAAACTGTGCTTGTACATTATAGAATAGAGAAATTTACCTTAGTACTAATTTTTTTAAAACTTTTTCATAAATACCTGTTTTTAATTTTTCTTTCAAAAATATCCATTTTATAGTCCACATTTCATATGTAAAATATAAGTGGTCCACATTTACAATGTAAATTTTATTTATGAGGTACACATTTCTTTTGTAAAATATAAATGGTATATATTTTAAACTGTATGCCAATTTTTAGTTGAATTTTTATTCATGAAATGTAGACCACAGTATACATTAAATGTATTAAATATATATATCATGGTCTATAGTTCGTGTGTCAAACAATAGTAGTCTACATTTCTCCAAAGAAAGGTATAAAAATAGATATTTATGAAATAAAATTATAAAAACGAGTATTTATGAAATATAATTGTAAAATCGGGTATTTATGAACTTTCCCGATAGACTACCTTTTAAGCTATATCGTCTTTAGAGGCACAACTTAAGTACCAACGTCATGCACAATTTAATGATTGTGTCTACTGCCTATTGAATTTTGATAATTAGAGCATCAGAGATAATGATTAAGGGCAAGGCAAGTTATCAGTAGTTATTCAATTTCCTCCATATTCCCCCTTTTTTTTTTGTGTGTTTTGTGGGGAGGGGGTATTTTTTTTAAGGACTTTGTTAATGCACAAACCGTTTAATAATACTGTTGGATTTCGTTTTTACACTAGTAAATCAGTTTATATAATCAATATATCAATCGTTTAGTCATAAAAAGATTATTTATAAGAAATAGCCTTTTTTCATATCAATTTAAAAAATAGCCATTTTTACACCTATTTAATAAATGATTGTTTTATAATTTTATTTTGATAAATGATTATTTTTTTCATTGATCTTTTTTTATAAAGTAAATCAATTCTTGAAAAAGTAAATTAATTTTCTGAAAAATAAATCAATTTTTCGAAAGATAAATCAATTTTCAAAAAATAATTACTATATTTTGATATACTAATTAGTTATGAAAAATGGTCATTTTTTAAACAATTTTCAAAATTCGGCTATTGTTCAATAATATTTAAAAAATTCAACCATTTAGCTAAAAAATAGTCATGCACAAAGCGTAAAGGTAAAAAATTCGACCATTTAGCTAAAACAATTCTTATAAAAACTAAAAGAAGAACATATATTGTGTTAAAACGCCCCTAAAAACATTTTAGGCAGCACAACCAAAGAACCACATTGAACTTTGGAGCTTCTTACAAAATTTCAGCCCAAGCTACCAAAAATTTAAAAATCCTGGATAAGATGATTTTTTTTTAAAATCCCATTTAGAAAAATATCATTTTTTTAAAAATTTTATCAGAAAAAACACTTTCAATAAAATATTTAGAAAAATATTTTTTTGTTTTCAAAATTAATAATTTTTAATGGTACTCGAGATAACCAATTAGATTACTTAGGACAACTAATCTAGTTACTTATAATAACTGATTAAGTTATTTCAGGTAACTTAACTAGCTACTTTTATTTTTTGAGTGAATGGCTGGCTACCATAAGTATCTTATCAATTAATAAAAAGTATTATTTTAGTAAATACTTTTAAAAATGATATTTTTATAATTAAATCTGGAAATTTTTAGAACAATTTTAAGTTAACTTTCTAATTCTAATATTTTTGAAAAATTACCATAAAAAATCAGATTTCCTCAACTTTATATTGCAGTGATGTGTACGGTTAAAGAGCACTTTAATTTAGCTTTTTATGTATTTTTGTTTAGGAATGAGTTCTTTTTATTTTATATATATATATATATATATGTATTTGCTGGTTGTAAACATGTAATATTCCATTGATATTTTATAACATCAAACAATTTCAGCCTGTAACACACACAAAGAAAAAAAAAAGTATACTTGAACTGTATACGAAAAATCGTTACTCTCTTTGGTCGAAATGAAAACTAGGGTTTATAATTTCAACAACTCGAACTTCACATAAGATAAACATAGTTGGGTTTTATATAAGAGCAATGCTATATGCTTATTAGACATTTACAGTGCTTAGCGTCACACACTAGTAGAGTATGAGACCAATAATTAAAGTTGTAGACAGCACATAATATTTGTGTAAGTAAGCAGTAAGCACTTAATATTTTTCTTTGTATAAACAAAATTCCGGTCAAATGGGATTATCCCACTTTATATGGTCAAACTCGGGTTGACTTGTCAACCTCATGAGAGGCCGAATGACTTGAGGCAAACAAGTGGTCAATTGTAAACGTTAAATTCTATAGAGATAAGAGTAATAATAAGATTTGACCAATCCGCATAGCCCTCTCATCCANCATCTTTCTCACACTTTGTTTTTGTTTGGAAGCTGAGAAAATTAACCCAGAAAATTTTTGGCTAATTAGAAAGTGCGGGATATTTATTTTCTGCCAAAAAAAAAAATTGAAATGAATGAATCGACAACAACCCATAATGGAAGATGGGTATGCATGGATCGCAAGGAAGCTATAAGATCCAGAGGCGTCTTCTTTGGCAATAGTCCTTTCAAATACGCAACTTCCATCCTTTATGTACAGCTCTCTATCTCCGCCTTGCTCACCTCTTTCCTCCAATGGATTCTCAACCCACTTGGCCAAAGTGCTTTTATTTCCCAGATGCTCGTACGTACGTTATACCCTTTTCCTCAAATTTCAATTCTTAATGCTTCTCTGCGAAAATAAAAGTCCCAGTATAACCAATCTTGTTGTTTTTAATACTAGAACATTACTGCACCAAAGATGTGTGTTTATATGCCCCAGTGGGGTTCTTATACAAAATATGGCTTCCCCATAAAGCTAGGGGAAAAGGGTTTGAATAGAAAGTTGTTTCCTTATATATTTTCCGCTCTTTTTCTTCTAGCTAAATCTGATCAACGAATATTGTAACTCCACACTGCAGGCAGGTATTGTTCTAGGACCATCGGTTATAGGATTTGATAATGTATTCGTAAAGACAGTCTTCCCTCGGACCAGCTTTTATGTCAGTGGAACGTTTGCCTTTTTCGGGTGCATGCTCTTTATGTTCCTCGTGGGAGTTAAAATTGATTTGGGTTCGATAACAAATTCAGGAAAGAGAGCTCTGGCAATCGGCCTCTGTTGTTTCTTTATTCCCTTGTTGCTGAACACGTCCTTAGCTTTAATTTTACAGCGCACGGTGAAGATGGAACCAGTATTACATAAGTCCATAATTAGCATAGCAGTCTTTCAGTCCTCGAGTTCTTTCTACGTCACTGCCTGTCTTCTAACTGATCTGAAGCTCCTTAACTCGGAGCTCGGCCGCTTAGCGGTGTCTTCATCGATGATCAGCGGGATGTTGTCTTGGATTGTGCTTGTTTTGGGGTTCATGGTAAGGCAGAGCACGCTTGGAGTTGGATTTACTCTGCCATTTATGGCCATAAGTTTGTGCTTTATGTTGGTTGTCATAGTATTCATCCTCAGGCCCGTTATGCGTTCAATGGTTCGACATGCAAACAGAGGGAGAGCAGTCAAAGAGAGCTACATCTTTTCCGTTTTTGTAATGGTCTTATGTTGTGCGTTCCTTGGTGAGTTTATCGGGCAGCATTTCATGTTGGGGCCTATGATTTTGGGTCTGGCCGTCCCGGACGGGCCGCCATTGGGAACGGCCTTAGTCGATAAGCTAGACTCTTATGTCTCGTTGATTTTGTTGCCAAGCTACTTTGTGTTCAGCGGTGCCTCAATCAATCTACCTTCCATACAGATGAAAACTTTTGGGATTGTGTGGCTCTTGGTCCTTTCTAGCTTCTTTGCAAAACTCATAGGAGCTGTGGTGCCTTCACTCTTGTGCAAAATGCCTGTAGTTGACGCCCTAGCGCTTGGCCTTGTCTTGAGTGCTCAAGGCATTACTGACATTCTGATATGGCAACATGGCATGATGCTGCTTGTAATAAACTCAACTTATTCCTTGGTTAATTTTACTTCTGCTAAATCTTACATATACTTGTGAAACTATATATTTGAATGCCATGTTTGAGAAAATAATCCATCATCAAAATAATTAATCTCATTCACCAAGATACTATATTGGGTTGGTCCATGATATGGGATTCTATTGCTAGATCTCTTAAAAATACAAACCAAAAAACTCTTTCCTTCTTTCAAAACCCAAAACGATTAACGAGCAACTTAATCATGTACAGGATTCTTTTAAGTGATTAATATACACAAATATATATCACATCTCAGTTCATTCTTTTCTTGTTATTTGAATTAATCCGTATCTCTTCCTAGCTAATTAACGTGTGTTTAATGTTCCTATCTTTGATTTGCAGTTGATCGACCAACAATCATACAGTATCATGGTCATAGCAACCATGGTACTAACTGGAACCATAACACCAATAGTGAGACTACTCTACGATCCATCAAAGAGATACGTGTCCACCAAGAAGAGGAACATTGAGCATGCCTCCGAGCACGATTCTGAGCTCCGGTTGCTTGCCTGCATCCACCGCCAAGATAATACTCCTTCCATCATCCGTCTCCTGGAGGTCTCCAACGCCACGATGAAGAACCCCATCTGCTTCTACGTCGTCCACCTAATCCGGCTCGCCGGCCGCTCCACGCCGCTTCTCATAACTCACCGGCCCGGCGAAAGAAACTCTTCCCACTCCAACCAGTCCAACTACATAATCAACGCCTTCCAACTCTTCGAGCAGCAAAACTATGGCAAAGTCATGATGACTGCCATCACGGCAATGGCACCCTGCGCCAGCATGCACGACGACATCTGCTCCCTTGCTCTGGAGAAAAGGGTTTGCATGGTGATCGTCCCGTTCCACAAGAACTGGTCCCACCACGGTGCAGACGATGCATTGACGAGCAACCCTTTGAGGACAGTGAACCTTAACATCCTCAAAAACGCACCCTGCTCTGTCGGAATCCTGGTCGACCGTGGCGCTTTTAGCAGCACCATTTCTTTGTCATCCAAAACACCGTACTCGGTCGGAATGTTCTTCGTTGAAGGGCCGGACGACCGCGAAGCATTGGCCTACGCAATTCGAATGGCGGAGCAGCCTAATGTGAGCATCACCCTCGTTCGTCTACGAGATTCTAGCGAAGAATCACAGGGGAGTAATTCAGGGGATGACAAAAATAAGCAGCTTGATTCCGATATGATCGGAAAATTTAAGTCCGTGGCCAAGGAAGCCGGGAAGAAGAGGCATCATTTCAAAGACAAGCGTGTGAAGAACAGCGTGGAAGTGATCAGCGCGGTTCGGTCAATGGCGAACTCATGCGACTTGATTTTGGTGGGGAGACGCCATTCGAGCGAGTCGTCTTTGTTCGTTGGGCTTACAGAGTGGAATGAGTATCCGGAACTCGGTTTCATCGGAGATGTTTTGGCTTCGGCGGATATTAAATATGGGGTCTCGCTTTTGGTGGTTCAACAACAGTCGTTTGAGGGCCAAAATAACGAGCCTTATAGCCCCAGGTACTTTATTATGAATAATGCAAGTGCAGGGTCCGTTCACGTGGATATACACAGAGTTCATGATTACAAGGGTAAAGTGAAGCTAGATTCCAAAGAAACAAACAGAAAATCAATAGGGGTATAGATCACCTGTGTACATATGTATAATTTAAATACGTATACGTAAATATAAATAGCTCTTACACTTGATGTTTTCTATATCAATATAGGGATGGATTAATAGGAGCAGTTTTCTTGGAGTAATACAGAGCTGTCATCGTGTTATATACCTACCTTTTAGAGGTGTATATAAGATAATTTTAATTTCATGGTGGTATGATCATTAGCGTTGTTAGAAATTCGTTAATTACTTAGAAATAAAGAACGAAGAAGAGGAGCACTTTAATTTGTAGAAAGAATTAGGAGTTGTTAATTAGAAGGTTGATCTTTATATCATTACCTTTATTAAGGATATGATCATGGAGGTAAACAGTCACTCGGTACAGCATCTGATATATGGCTAATGGCTCTACATATTTGCAACAAATTAAATTTGAAACAATACTAACAAAGAGAGAGAATGATAACCTTTTCTTTCTTCTATGCCATATATATTAGTCAAATTTTGAATGTGACAACTATATATGGATTGACCACCTTAATTGAGTCTTAAAGATTCTGGTTCAGAGAAATATTTGTGCCCAAAATATGGTTAATAGCCCATGAATTATACATATACCATGTTGTTTCATGAATTTTTAATTTACATAGTAATGGTCTCTCTTACAACAATAATCTTTTGTCATATATTATCAAATTTTTAATAGAAATAAGCCATTATAAAAGCATATACTTTGATAACTGTAGTCAAAAATAAAATTCTACAAGAATAAAATTTAGAATTTTTAACTTACATGGTAAATTATCAAAATTTATGCAATTATTGTAACAATGATCATATTTTTTTTTCACACATTATTAAATTTTTAACAGAAATGAATTATGTGAAAAATGCACAATTTACTGATTATGGCTAAAAATAATATTCTGACTCATAGAAATAAATAATACCTAATTATACATTTTGTGCATGACTACTTTCTGCTAAAAACTAACATTTTGTGACAAAAGAGACAATTGTCAGTTCTATAATTCATGAGTCATTATCAGGTCTTTACAATGAGAAATTTACGCATAGTGCTCATTTTTAAAAATTATTTTTGTAAATACCCGTTTTTAATTTTTCTTTCAAAAATACTTACTTCATGGTCCACATTTCATATGAAAAATATGAGTGGTCTATATTTACAATGTAAATTTGATCCATATGGTACACATTTCATGTATAAAATATGAGCGATTTATATGTGCAATATAAATGTTTACTAAGGTTTATATTTTTCATTATAAATTTGACTTATGATATATATTTTAAAACGTATGTCAATTTTAGTATAATTTTTATTAATGAAATGTAAATCACAGTATACATTTAATGTATGAAATATATACTATGTGTAAAATAGTAGTGGTCTATATTTTTCTAAAAACCAAAATAAAAATAAATATTTATGAAATAAAAATAAAAAATTGAATATTTATGAAAATATAATTTTAAAAACGAATATTTATAAACTAGTATTTATAGAAATATAATTTTAAAAATGGATATTTATAAACTTTTTCTCTATTTAGATAGTATAATTTAGGGATAATTATTATATTTGACCCCCTAAAATTTGCATTTCACAAATATCCCGAAGATTGAGCCGTCGAGGAAATTATAAATAATATTCGAGTCCAATTGAGCAATGATTGTCAAGTTAGTATAATAGTTCTGTAGTGGAACTCGCGCAGGGCCCGCCCATGCTATGGTTGGCAGACCCCCCACCATCATGAGCCTAATCAACCAAAGTACCCAACCCCAAAGCTCCAAAAATTAAGAAGACTGGAAAGTATTGTAGGGTTGTCTTGTAGCCATTAACTAAGGAAAAAGAAAAACGTAATATAAAAATCAATTATCAAAGATCTGCACGCAACAACAGCCACATGAAATGAGAATGAGATCATAAATTCAAAATAATTATAAATAGATAATAAGAAAAGATGCTTCTTAAATCACTATAGCCAGGTGTGATCTTCCCATTTGATCTCTCACTCCTCCATATTAAAAGAAAAATTTTAAGAAAATAAAAGATGCCCAAGCTAATAATAATAAACAACTGGCTTGACTTGATGGATCTAGATGACACAGGGCATGAACTCCTTTTGATGATGTTGAGTTCTTAACAACTAATAGCTAGCCGGGGGACAGGGACAGCCAGGATATGGGTCAGACTTTCCAATAATATACTTCAAGATATATATATATATATATATATATGGACTTTTTTCTACAATATTTGGACCATAAACTTTGTTTACCATTCTATCCATAGGTTATTTATATAGTTCACTGCTCTACCTAGCATCACACATATCATATGGTAATAAATAATAGTCTCTCATAAAGTGACCTCTCCTCACATAAAAAGAAAAATGTGATGCGTCAAACGCCTTATTCTTGCATAACGGTAGGTGTCCTTTTACATAGTTAACCTTTCTTTTAAATAATCCGTCTCCTAGAGAGTTTGAGCTTGTTATGATCTGGGGGGCAGTCATTTCTTTAAGTTAATCTTGGGGACGTACATATAGTAAGATGATTGACTCATTATTGACTAATTGACCTTGAATTTCACTTCCCAATTCCCATCTACATATATTTGTAGAACAAGTCATCCAAAGAGAGTCTACTACGAGTTTTATATGTCTCCAATCTAGAGAGATTTAGCCAAATTATCCCCTAGAAACAGGATATTAGACCCGTGAACTCGGATCATTTTTGGTCCTAACCAATGCTTTTCAAGGCTCAATATGCGTGCTTGAGTTCGTTGGGATCTCCCATCTTATTTTTTTTTAATGGCTTAGTAATCTAATAGACTAAATTATCTAAGACTTAATCTTATTGGTTTGCATGGTAATCCCATTATTAGGTTTACAAAGGGATCACCACGGCAAAGTTTATGCAAGCAGGGTAATTACAAAGGGAAACACCCATGTGGACTATTACATATATTTGATAAAAATATTATCTCAAAATTTCAAACTAGCTAGGAAACTGGAAATCTACGATCTACATAGCTAGAACCGATGTAGGGGCTGGTGGTGCAAATAGTATATTATAGAAATGTACATGTATAATAATATAATATGATGAATGAGGGAGAAGCAGAAAAGGGAATCCATGCGAGAGAACCGAGTTATACGAAATATGTTTAAGAAGATTTGCCAGGTTGTTTGCATTTAATTCTTAATTTGTTGCGTGAAGGTGTCGTTGCATGAGAACTTTTGGATTCATTCTAATATGATAATGAAACGTATAATTATTATATGAATAATCATATTAAGGTTTTGATGCTACGTCCCGCTCATTTGCCTCTCAAAAATTCAAATGTTGTTGCTCATGGCTCTAAGGTCCTCTATATATTTTGCTTACCCAAAAAGATTGAGGAAGACCCTAGAACATGGTGAATACTTTTAGAATGATCAAGAGAGGTCTTGGCTATGTTAGAAGACTTTAGTTGGTACTTCTAAGTCCTAGAAGGTTCTAGATATGGCCGGATGGTGCTAGATGGGTTAGACGGTCCTAGAAGCTCCTAGAATGACTTAGAAGAGCCAAGATGGTGTGTGAACCTCTTAGAAGGATCTAGACCATGTTTTATTCTAGAATTCTCTATATAAATATCTTTGTAGATATTATAACTTTAGTTGAGAATAATCTAGACCCTTTGTAAGATCATGTCACTTAGCACGATCATAACTGTTGGTTGGTTTAGACTTTGCCTATATAAAGGACCCCTTGAGTTCATTTGTATACAAGTCCCATTTGTGAGAGTTTCTAAGTATTATAGGAGTAATATAAAGCTTTCATTTACCTAAATTCTCTCATCCTTACCACTTTGTCTCAAAGCTTACTCTAAGTCTCTTTCTTGAGTGTTAGTAGGCTGACTTAGTAAGACGGACTGTGCTAAGTGCCGCACAATTGTCTAGTTTGAGGCTAAGGTCGTGACAGCGTGGTATCAGAGCTTTGGTTTCTCATTGTATCTTGATGGTTCTATTGTCTAAATAAAGACCATGGCTGCAACTCCTGACCCCGTCGAAGTTGGTGCTTTTGAATGTGGGCGTGATGAAGGGAAGAAGGGTGCTATCCGCCGTAAGTCGAGAGACGTGATGACTAGCTTGGAGGCTAGAGTGTCCCGACTAGAGTCTACCTTGGCAACGTTGGGCGAGCGTGTAAACGACCTAGATGACTGTTGCGATGGTTTGGAGACCGAGAATGCAGAGATCCACTGCAGTATCAAAGATGCACTTAGTGGGCTAGAGGCTGACTTAAGATGTAAGATTGAGTCCCTTCATATGGAGATTGCCAAGGTACGAGATCTCTTCCAAAGAGAACTTAGTAATATTTTACTTGGAGCAGATGAGATGAGTGTGATCTTGCTTTGTGTAAGCGAGCGGTGGCCACGGAGATGACTACCACAATAACCATTGAGGCAAGGAAGGTTGAAATACCTAAACCAAAGGCCTTCAATAGTACTCGCAATACTAGAGAAGTTGAGAACTTCCTATGGGGACTCAAACAATACTTTGAGGCCGCCGGTGTGACGGACGATGCCGGTAAAATTCGTAATATTATTTTGTATCTAACCGAAACCACCATGCTATAGTGGAGGCGGAGACACGAGGAGATGTAACGAGTGGTGTGCACTGTAGAGACCTTTGATGACTTCAAAAAATAGCTAAAAAGGCAATTCTTCCCCGAGAATACCGAAGAGGAGGCGAGAGGCCATCTTCGCCGCCTCAAACAATCTGGTAGTATTAGAGACTACGTGAAAGAGTTTACCACACTCTTGCTAGAAGTCCCTAACACTTCAGATAAAGATGCCCTATTCTTGTTCATGGATGGTCTTCAGAACTGGGTCAAGTTAGAGCTCACGGGCTGTGGCGTCTAGGACTTGGCTGATGCTATTACAGTAGCCGAGAGCCTTGCTGATTACTTTACCAACAAGGACCCTTCTAAGGCCAAAGACAAGAAGGATGGTAGAGCAAAGAGTGGGAAAGAGCAAACAAAAGGAGAAAAATGGAACAAAGATAGTTCCTCCTACAGGCACAAAGACAAGGGCAAAGAGAAGGAAGACGGTGACTTCTCCAAGCCAAGAGTCAAGTGCTTTCTTTGTGATGGGCCACATTGGAAACGTGAGTGTCCTAAGAAGAAACGAGCCAAGCCAAGAATGAGGTGATAGAGAAGATAATGGTACACATGTTGGTTCATTGCAACTCCTAAATGCCTTACGGTCGACCCTAATTCACAAGCTAAAGGTCTACTTTTTGTGGATGCAACAATCAGTGGCAAAGCCACTAAAGTTTTGGTTGATACGGGTGTATCCCACAACTTCGTCTCTGTTGAGGAAGCTAGGTGGTTGGGCTTGACGGTGTCCAATGGAGGAGGCTCTCTCAAAGCAGTGAACTCAATAACACGCCCTATCCTCGGGGTTGCTCATGGTGTTAAGACTAGCCTAGGTATATGGGTTAGCCAACTTGACTTATCAGTGGTGCCAATGGATGATTTCGCAGTAGTGCTTGGTTTGGAATTCCTTGATGCAATGTGAGCATTCTATGTTCCTTTTGCCAACTCTATGTGCATCATGGATGGTAAAAAGGCTTGTGTGATACCAACAGAGCGTGGTCCACAAAAGCGGGAAATAAAGTAATCTCTGTACTTCAATTCAAGAAGGGCTTGAGAATAGAGGAGGAGAGTTACTTGGCCATCCTAAAGGAGCACGATGATGAAGAGTTGGAACCTCAAGGTAACCTGTCCATGGAGGTACAAACTGTCTTGAATAAATTCTAAGATGTGATGCCTGACGCCCTACCCAAGAAACTTCCACCTAGGAGGGAGGTGGATCATGAAATTGAGTTTAAGCCAGGCACGAGGCTACCTACGATGAGTCCCTATCGAATGGCCCCTCCGGAGTTAGCGGAACTCCAGAAACAACTAAAGGAATTGCTTGATGCGAGTTTTATCAGGCCCTCCAAAGTTCCTTTCGGTGCTTCGGTGTTGTTCCAGAAAAAGAAAGATGGCTCATTAAGGATGTGCATTGATTACCGGGCTCTTAACAAGGTGACGGTGAAGAACAAGTACCCTATTCCGCTTATTGCCGACCTGTTCGATCAACTTGGGAATGCTAGATATTTCTCAAAGCTTGATGTACACTCGGGGTACTACTAAGTGTGCATAGCAGAGGGGGATGAGCCCAAGACCACATGCTTGACAAGGTATAGTGCTTATGAGTTCTTAGTCATGCCATTTGGTCTTACTAATGCACCTACTACTTTCTGCACCCTCATAAATAAGTTATTCCATCCCTACCTCGACCAGTTCATGGTAGTCTATCTTGATGATATAGTCATCTATAGTAAGATCATGGAAGAGCACCTAGAACATTTAAGAAAGGTATTCGAGATCTTGAGGGAAAACCAACTATTCATCAAGAAGGAAAAATGCTCATTTGCCCAAGAGGAAGTGACGTTCCTAGGGCATAAGATAAAGGATGGGAAACTTATGATGGATGAAGGCAAGGTGCAAGCCATCCAAGAGTGGGAACCTTCTACTAAGGTACCAGAGTTAAGATCCTTTTTCGAACTTGTGAATTATTATAGGCGGTTCATCAAGTCCTACTCAGCAAAAGCAACACCACTTACTAACCTGCTCAAGAAGAACAAATCTTGGGAATAGACACTTGAGTGTCAAGTTTTATTCGAAGACTTGAAGAGAGCAGTAAGTGAAAAGTCAGTTCTCAGTTTACCCGATCACTCAAAGGTATTTGAGCTATATATAGATGCCTTTGACTTTGCTATTGGTGGAGTACTACTGCAGAAAGGGCATCCAATTACTTATGAAAGTCGCAAACTGAATGACACCGAGAGACGCTATATGGTGTAAGAAAAAAAAATGACTGTCGTCATCCATTGCCTAAGGGTATGGTGACACTACTTATTGGGTGTTCACTTCATGATCATGACTGATAATGTAGCTACAAGCTACTTTCAAATTCAGAAAAAGTTGAGTCCCAAGCAAATTCAGTGGCAAGACTTCTTGGCAGAATTTGATTATAAGCTTGAATACAGGCCTGGGAAGGCTAATGTGGTGGCAGATGCCTTAAACAGAAAGGCAGAACGGGCTACCTTAAGCAAGCCCGATAGCACCTTGATAGAGAAAATCAAGGAAGGACTGGAACACGATGTTCTTACAAAGAGCCTGCTACCCCTAGTAACGGAAGGAAAGACGAGATGTTTTTGGCTGAGCAACAGACTTCTCTATACCAAAGGCAATCGACTCTATGTGCCTAAGTGGGGGAACTTAAGAAAAGAGTATATCAAAGAGTGCCACGATTCCTTGTGAGCTGGTCACCCAGGTCAGAAGCGCACTCTTGTTCTTATCAAATCTATTTACTATTCACCTCAATTGAGGGATAATGTCGAGGCCTATGTACGAACTTGTCTTATGTGCTAACAAGACAAAGTGGAACAACCATCACCAGGCGGATTGTTGGAACCTCTCCCTATTCCTGAGAGGCCATGGGAGAGTGTTTCTATGGATTTTATCACTAGCCTGCCTAAGTCGGAGGGCTTTGGCAACATTATAGTGGTGGTTGACTATTTTAGCAAGTATGCCATCTTTATACCTGCTTCTCCTGATTGTCCCGCCAATGAGACTACGCGGCTCTTTATGAAGCATGTCGTGAAGTTTTGGAGAGTTCCGTTAAACATCGTAAGTAATCATGATCTCCGATTCACTAGAAGGTCTTGGACAGAATTGTTCAAGTTTATGGGTTCAGACTTGAACTTTTCTACTAGCTTTCACCCCCAAAATGATGGTCAGATGGAAAGGGTAAATGCCTTACTAGAGCTATATTTGAGGCACTTTATGAGTGCCAATCAAAAAGATTGGGCAAGATTACTTGATGTAGCCCAATTCTCCTTTAACCTCTAGAGGAGCGAGTCCACAGGCAAGAGTCCCTTCGAGATAGTCATAGGACAACAACCTATGACCCCACATGTCCTAGTGATAAGTTACAGTGAGAAGAGTCCTGTAGCATTCAAGTTTGCTAGGACATGGCATGAATAAGTAGAGTTAGCTAGAGCCTACTTGAACAAAGTTTCTAAAAGAATAAAGAAGTGGGCCAACCAAAAGAGGAGGCACGTTGAGTATCAAGAGGGGGATTTAGTCCTTGTCAAGTTGTTGTCCTAACAATTCAAAACCTTAAAAAAGGTGCATAAAGGATTAGTGTGCAAATACGAAGGTCTATTCCCGGTACTCAAACGTGTAGGTAAGGTCTCCTATAAGCTTCAACTCCCTGCCAAGTTAAAGATTTTCCATGTCTTCCATGTTAGCATGCTAAAACCCTACCATAGAAATGAAGGAAATCCTTCAAGGAGCGAATCCAAAAGGGCTCATACTGTGGTAGTAACCTCTTTTAATAAAGAGGTAGAGTGCATTTTAGCTGATCGCTTGATCTGCTGACGTGGTGTTCCTAATTATTGGGAATACTTAGTAAAATGGAAGAATTTGCCCAAGGCCGAGGATAGCTGGGAGCATGAAGATGCCTTGTGGCAATTCAAAAATCATATCGAGTAGTTCAAAGTCGATGGTGTGACGAAGACATCACGAACTTGAGTAGGGGAGGGTGTTATACCCCGCTCATTTGGCTCCTAAAAATCCAAATGTTATTGCTCATGGCTCTTAGATCCTCTATATATACTGCTCATCCAAAAAGATTGTGGAAGACCCTAGAACGTGGTGGACACTTCTAGAGTGATCAAGAGAGATCTTGGCCATGTTAGAAGACTTTAGTTGGTGCTACTAAGTCCTAGGAGACTCTAGAAAAGGTCAGATGGTGCTTGATGGGTTAGACAGTCCTAGAAGCTCTTAGAATGACTTAGAAGAGACAAGATGGTGGGTGAACCTCTTAGAAGGATCTAGACCATGCTTTTTTCTAAAATTCTCGATGTAAATATCTTTATAGATACTATAACTTTAGTTGAGAATAATTTAGACCATTTGTAAGATCATGCTACTTGGCACGATCATAACCGTTGGTTGGTTTAGGCTTTGCCTATATAAAGGACTCTTTGGGTTCATTTGTATACAAGTCCCATTTGTGAGAGTTTCTAAGCATTATAGGAGTAATACAAAGCTTTCATTCACCTAAACTCTCTCATCTTTATCACTTTGTCTCAAAATTTACTCTAAATCCCTTTCTTGAGTGTTAGTAGGGTGATTTAGTGCGACAGACTATACTAAGTGCTACACGATTGTTTAGTTTGAGGTTAGGGTCGTGACATTGAGCTATTGTCTCTCCTCTCTCAAGAAGAAAATTAAATTCAAATATTTAACTATGTACCACAAATATCAATCCTGCAAGTAATTTTTTAAAAACAAATTTTAATTTTCAACTTACGAAGTAATATTTTATATATATCTATATTACTCAAAGTCTAAAACATGACAATTAGAATATTTATTTGTCAACTTCCCCAAAACCACGTATTTGTGCTACTTTGTATATGGATAGAGAAAGTTACCATTAATTAGTAGTTTCTTCATCATTAATATATAGTATACTTTGTCCCTCAAAGAAAAAAAGAATAGTTTGCTTTGAAGCGATTGGCTTTGTATAACTCAACTATAGCCTAAAGAATAAATGTAGCAGCTCATTATTATGGAACTTAAGAGATAAATATATGAACTATTGCTTTAACGAAATAAGTATTTTTCAAAGTTTGTTACCAGTCCGATATTCCCTCTATTAGTTGGCTGCTTAAATGCCTCGTTTGCTCAACTAGCAATTTTCAACCAAATTACAAAGACATTTTTATATTTCTCAACATGCATGAAATTAATTATATACAATTAGTTCATGGTCAGCACTAAATTAAATTTCCATGCATATAAGAACCAAAAGTCCTCGATTCCAATAATCACGACTCTCTGATCACTCAGAGTGCCATAGCACGTCGTCCCCATTCATACAAAACACATAATGATTTTTTTTTTTTTTTTTTTGTGTGAAACCCATGAACTGCACTTGAACCATATTAATTCAATAGAAATTTGATCTATCTAATATAACTGGTTGGACAATGAAATTCTTGTCAAATTCAAAATTAGAAAATAATGTCAGTTGTAATTATTGCTAATTAAACAACATTAATACTGTTAATCATTGCAAAATTAATTAAAGGATTGAAACTATTTGTTCAAATTACCATTAACTAGCTAGCTGATCTTAACATTGAGCAAACCACTTTTATGTATAATGCATTAACTTGAAAATTCAGATCACATGGAAGAAAGAGAGGGGGGGGGGGTGTTGGGTCAGATCTAAACAGAAACAGATTAACGCGCAGATCAAAGTTCGATAAATGGTGATACAAATTTATTTTTTCGAATACCAATTAGATTAATGTGGAATGTGTTTTGCTTATAATTAGATACCATACATACACATAGATCCTCTACATTTTCACTAGAAATACACTTTATTCCAAAATGCCAATTAAACAAAAGCACTCGATGAGTAATTTGATCAATCTTAATGAAGTAATTAATAAAAATTAAACAATGACTTTTTGGCAAATTTTCTTCTCCCACCAAGACATGAGATGATTAGACAAAGAGTATAAAGAAGAGAATTATATTTACTTACAACTTAACTGTAAAAATACAACTTTCTTTTTTTGAAGTACAACCCATTTTCTTTCCCTTCTTGCTCCGGTTCTCTCTTTGAAAGTATTTTCTTGAGAAACAAACGGATCGTATATATCATGATCTCATGATCAAGAGTGGAATTCGAATCTGCCATTATTACACGCAGACCCAAACAACAAAAAAAAAAAGTAAAAATCAAAATGAACAAGGGTAAAATGAATATTTATCCACAAATCATAACCCCACGTACATTTTTTTTTCAAAAAAAAAAAGTGAGAGTAAAAAAAAGAAACAGAAAAGAAGAACCGGCCCCATTTGCATGATTGAACCACTTTGGTCATCCCCGGAAAAATGTACTCAAGATTCCGGCACCGGGAAAAAAAAATTAGTCTTCGGAAATGCTCTCAAGATGAGGCCGCCATACGCAGACTCGGCCACTCCGCCGATCCCTGTGTGATGATTTCTTTTCGGAGATTATATCCGACAAGTACGGATCGCATTCGATGGAGTCAGAGAAACCGCCGGCGGAAATGGTAGTTTTAGTACTACTGGTTGACTTTTTGGTTTTTTTGGTTGACCTTTTGCCGGATTTTTTCTTGTCCGGTACCGAAGAAGCCGGGATCAAGAAGTATATGCTGCCCCTTTTGAGCTCGGACTCCGGCGATAGTATTAGAATCCGGCGAACAACGCCCTGAGAGCATGGTTTGCTGAGAACATGATTAGGGTTTGCCTCAAGAATCTCACCGGCGGTGACGGGACGTGTTATTTCTTCGACGTAGCCGTTTAAGTGGACTATCCGAATCAGGTCTAGGGCTCCACATGGAAGAACACAAGCCAAACAGCACCTTAGACTATTTCCCATGATCTCTTGTAATAATTCAAATATCTGACCTCTCTCTCTCTCTGTGTTATTTTTTTTTTCTTTTTCTCTGTGGATGAGCTTTGAAAGCTTGTATAAGCTTTAATGTCTTGATCTCTCTCCCTTGAGAACTCGCTGGAGTTGGTCTAAGATATTAGAGACACGAGACTGTGTTGTATATATATAGATGAGGAATAGTAGTAACCGTACACATACGAAGAGAAAAGAATAGAGTATATTATATTAAATATAATATGATTGCGTGTATATAGTTGATATTATATATAAATGACGAAAATGTCCTGGTTTTGGATTTTGCATTAATCCTGGGGGGTTTTGTTCTATCATTAATTCTTGTCCTAGCTTCCTTCAATAGATAATTTACTTAAGCCGCCTAGTAATACTAGTAACATTGCTTAAAGTTCCAATTAACCTTTTGGAACAAGTTGATTAGAACTGAATATTGCATTATGTTTTTTGGGGTAAGAAAGTTGCCTTATATAATACAACTGCATATAAAACAAATATATACATATGTTTATATACCCGGACCTTAATATCTTAGCATACATCTCACTCCATGATCAATATAATATTCAACATGCATGTATGTTAAATTAAAGCACTTTTTTTAATTGATGGTTAACCATAACTGGATTATATAGAGTTGTAAATTTCTTCTCAATAAGGAAAAAGAAAAGAGCATATTATAATTTAAATTATATAAAGCTATAATTAATTATTTTAGCATGATAAAAAATGAAAATTAGTTTTAATTTTAGAAGATCTTAAACCTAAATAAAATATTAAACATTTTGTTAATAAGCAATGTTATAGGGCATCAATCACACCTAATACAATGACGTGTGAATTTATTATGTTAGACACCGTGTATAATGCTCGGCAACGTTATTCTTTGTTAATTTGTCCAGCATGCTATTTAATTTAAAAATTAGATCAATTGACATGTTCAATTACATTTTTCAATTTACTTGCTTATAGATTTCTATGTACTTATTGATTTCGTGTAATCTACTGAGATTAATTTAAAATTGATCACAAACAAACAAAACACCATTTTCTATGCATTTAAGCTTTAGAATCAAAAACTAGAAAACAGAGTACTCCAGCTCCTGGATTTGTTTCCATATGGTTCCAAATGCAGTCATTGGGACTTGTAACTGGGTTGATGGTATTATATTAAACAAAGCACTCCAGCACACCATCATATAAAATTCAATCTCTTTAATTACATGCCCTGAATTTAAGCTAGACAACAAACTTAAGTTAGGGAGCCGATAATTTATTAAGGACGTTCATAAATAAATTATCTTGCTACATTAATCTACGTGCTTTTATCCAAATAACTTAGTCAGAAACATTCATTAACAACTAAGCATATATATATATATACATATTTACGCAGATACAAACAATGATACCGACTTAATTAATTAAGTAATGAATATAATTACCGCCCGTTTCTTAATCATTAGCCCAGATAAAACTGATTATACATTTTTACACGGCCAAGGGTGAAAAACACCTAGAAATGGTCCTAACATATAGTCCCGAATATCCTATCATGCATCTTAAACTAGGAACTAATTAAAGAAGTGTAAAAAGTATCACCTCCATTTGCCCGTAAACTAAGAAAAAAAAAACAAATAATAAAACTAAAAATCTTTTGTTTTATTTGTTTATTTATCTTAATGAAATTTTCTAAGAAATTTAGTACTGAATAATGATTATTAATTAATCATGGCATGTGGAGTTTGGTGTGGATCCCACAACATGACCATTCTGACTGGTCCTCGCGAATTCAGGCATTGAGATGGGTAGGAATAAGTTAGGAAGAGACTTTAAAAATAAATAAATAATGCCTTCACACCGATATACGTATTGGGTACGGATGGAAATTTATGACTCTTACATGTTGTATTCTACGAGTGAGTGATTGCCTCACCGAAGACAGCGATGTTTTTAGCTCACAGTCATATATCATTGGCATAGCCTGGCTGGGCCCACGAGGCCCCTTATCAAGTCTAGAATATTTTTTTCCATTTTTTGAGCTCTTGGAGTTGGCTAAAAAGTATGAAATATTTTTTCTGTTTTTAATTATAACACCTTTATTTTTTTTAGGAAAAATTTCATTTTATGGAAAATATATACAGAAAGTCTTCCTACGTAGAAAAACAGACGATTTTAGTGGTCAGTGACCTAGTTACCTGCCGTGTGGGTGATTATTACCTACTCAAAGTCTGCCAAAAAGATCCAACGAGTCTAGCTGTCTTCAAAATGACAAAAACTGGTGTCTTATTACTATTTTTTAAAAAAATCATTTAAATTGTTTATTGCAACCAATAGATGGAGGAGGAAAAAAAGAAAAAGAAAAAAAAACGTCTTTAAGAAAAAGAAAAAAAAAACGTCTTTCTTCCAATTATATATATATGTATATATTTAGGTCTTTATGATCGAATTAAATGCCACAAGAAAAAAGCATATTTCAAAGGCCTAAGTCCATGGCGTCTCACAAATCATAATAAAATAAAACAATCAAAATTGTGTTTTTTTGACCAAAATTGTGTAAATTTCTTGTGTAGAGATAATTAAAAAAATATATGAAATATGGTTATTCATTGGTGAAATTTAGATACATATTAGCTGTCAAATGAACAAAGAATAAACAGATTCTTTTGATCAAAGAATAATCACATTCATGATCTATTCATTTTCTGAAAAAGTACAAAATATTTAAACTCAACTTAAAGTACCCTCATTGAGGTATATATATTTTCTTCTATTTGTCGCCCTGAACTTACCTCTGCCTCAAGTACATATAGAGCATCCTGCCGCTAAACTATTAGGATAAATTATATGCCGAGAAATTAATTTTCTCAAAAAGACATATGTTGCAGTGAATGAATGAGTAATTGGTGCTACAATTCGTTGTATAAAGTTTTTTCCCCTTTATGTTACAAACCTTTACATTATGACGATCCCACACACCTTTTTCATATTTTATGCAAAAAAATTCAAAGTACTTTTTACGGTGTACTAAAACAATACCTTTTTAAACACCATTATACCAACACTATTATTGTTCCCACGCGTAAAATTAATGATGTAATTAAGAAAACCAGCCATTGAGATCCAAATTTATAAATTTTGTCGGTTGATGCAACAAGTACTAAATCTAGAGCTATATGCGTATGAGAAAAAAGGTTAACCCTAATCCATTTATGTAGAGCACTAGTATACAAATATGGTGACAAAGTGAAGGGAGATGAGTTAACATTGTCTACTCGTACGTGTGGGTGATCTACATCAAATGAAGTACATGGCATAAGAGAATTAGTACCTTATAAGACGACGAAGCTTCGTGGCATGGAGGTTTCGGGCACCGACCCTTATAGCCAGCGGGAAAAGCTCATTAAAAAGAGTATTATTATTGTTACTTATTAATACAAAATTAAAAGTAACAAAAGACAACAATGGTTGTTAGCTCTAGGGGAAACGCACGAGGTGTGCCATAAGATTCCTGAACTTATATGTATGATCGAATCAATTTAAAACAGAGAAAAAGAATTTTTTTTTTAAAAAAAAGCTATTCATAACTATTGAACAACGTGAGGTTAGTCTGTCTTTACACTAGAAGCCAAGGTGGAAGGCTCAATTTATTAATCCTACCCTTTGTTTTTTCTTATAGGATTTTATTTTTTGGGAGTAGATAATAATATAGATATACGGTATAATAATATATAACAAGTTATACATATGGTTTGATTAATGATTATCATTAATGGTTTTAAGAGAGTATGATTGAAGCTAATATTCTATGACCGCTACCTTATAGTACTTTTTCTATCTATCTTAATTTTCTCGTACGTGCTCCACCACCACTTTTTAAGACATTGCCTTAGTTTAATTAAATGCCTCGTAATATATATTTGGTTATCATCTCTAGGTACAGAACTACTAGTACTAGTAGTAGTGATAAAGAGAAGCATCGACTTCATCTTGAACGATGGATTTGTCCCCCGTAGCTGGCATTGCCGGATTGTTGCACAAAAGTTAAAGTTGATATACAAACTAATCTTAGGGATTTAATTGCTTCTAATTCATTGTATCAAATTAATGTCTGGTCAAATTCATTCATTTGAGGTCTTTCCTCTCCACGGTCTGTCTCTCTCGACCCTGAGTGCGAAAATAGCATTATCACTTCTGGAGTGAAACTAAGTCGCCTCTTGTAGGCGTCTTTCTCCTTTCTCCTTTAGAGAATCCCTCGATCCTTTTTAGCATTCATGAGGATCGTCAAAGAGTCTTGGCAGATGGTCCATGATCTTTTGAGAAACAATTGATCTTTCTGGTGATCCCGACGGGGATAGGGGAGATTGCTCAGATGGATTTCCATAAAGTGTCCTTTTGGGTACAGTAGCATGCATGAAGGACTTATTGGCAAATTAGAAGACTCTGAGGTTAAAGACTCGCGTATGCATGTTCGGGTTAGAATTAATGTTGCAGCAACCCTTCGATGGGGAATGCGTGTTTTCATGGAGGAGATTAGGAAAGGGGTTTCTCTCCTCGTCGAATATGAGCATCTTCTTGATTTTTGTTTCTCCCTCAGGAATTATCGAGCATTGCCAAGATGAAATATGGTCCTTCGTTGAAGGCGTCAGTCCAAACCAGACGAAAGAGAGAAGAACGACAGCGGGATGAGAAGAAATTGGAGAAATGGCTCACACCATCCAGGTGCAAAACAGACTTTGGTCCCGATTCCAGACATTCTGGAGCAGAGGATGACTCCCGCCCTCATCTTGGGGAATGGCGAGAATGGGAAGTAAAGTAAATCCGCACAAGGAGTTGAGGACAGACCCTAATGCTGAAACTGGAATTTCTTATAGCTTCGAACGAGAAAATGACCGACGATCTATTTCGGGTGTACCGGCAAATGTGACTGAAACAAGTGAAACTCTTGAGCAAGCGGCGGTGGATGGGGTCTACAAAGACAAGCTTACTATATCTGAGGCAGAGAAGACGGAAACAATTCGAGAGATTTGAGCTGTCGAGGAGCCACAATTGACTAATGAGATGTTTGTGGATGAGATCCCACCTTCTTCAAATATGGGATTCCTTGGCCCACCTTTTTTTTAATTCCAAAGGAGTTGAAAAAGGTAAACTCCACTATACGGTATGGAAGGGGACATAGTAGTTGACTGCAAAGCCTTGGACTATAATTTTAAAAATGCTTTTGGAATAAAAGAGAAGCTGGGCCCTACCACTAAGAAGTGGAAGAGAATGATACGTGATAAAGGTAGTAAAAGTCCTAAAAAAAAACTACTGTACTACGTAGCCCGAGGTTTGGTCGTATTCTAAAGCCTCATGTCTCCCTTTCAATATGCGTGAGCCGGAAAGTCAAGGTATGTTCCCCTGGGCTTGATCGTTTGTGGCCTCCTCTTACTAAGGATGGAAACTTAAACAGCCTGCCTGAGTCAATTAATTCAAAGCATAAACTATTATTAGCTGAGAATGACGAAAAAACTACATATAAGAAACACAAGACTTCTCTTATGGAAAGTGAAAAAGCTAGTTTTGATTCATCGACGAGTTCTATTGAGCAGAACCACTAGTACAAATGAGTTGCCTTTGTTGGAATGTGCAGGGGTTGGGGAACCCTAACACACTATCGGCCCTTCGAAATCTTATTCGAAGAATTTTTCCTAATCCAGTTTTTTTGTCCGAGACAAGATTACTTGGTGCATGGGCAGATGTTGTCAAACGACAAGTTGGATTTTTTCACGGTTTGGTTATAGATTGTGATGGTCGCAGTGGCGGACTGACATTGCTATGGCAAGATTACTAGGAGGTTACAGTTAACTCCTGCTCTAAAGTCCATATCGATGCTTTGATTAAAGATTCTAATAATCGAGTATGGCGTTTTACCGATTACCGATTTCTATGGACATCCTAAGGCTTCGAAAAGACGATTTTCATGGCAGCTCCTTCGATAGCTACAAGGCTTAAGCAATGCTCCTTGGCTTTGTAGAGGGGACTTTAATGAGACTTTGTCGCCTTTGGAAAAAATTGGAGGCCAGGATAAGCATGAATCGGAGATGCTGGACTTCTGCACAACTTTACTGGATTGTGGTTTATGTGACTTAGGGTTTTCTGGACCGATGATTACCTGGAATAACAAGAGGGAAAAGGTGGCCAATATTCAGGAAAGACTCGACCTATTCCTTTATGATGAAGAATGGTATAATATGTTCCCTAAAGCCCAAGTAGAAAACCTTGCCTATAGTCGGTCAGACCATAGGCCTATTTGCCTCTATCTGGGAGGCCTCGACCATGTTCCTCCTTTCCATGGTAAGAGACCTTTCTATTTCGAACCATTTTTGCTGAAGGAAAATGAATGTGGTGAGGTGGTTCAGTGTAACTAGGGAATGTTCGTATCTAGAGATAGAGGGGACCCAATTCAGGATACAAATTTACAGCTAACAGGGTGTGCGGAAGCTTTCAAAATAGAGTGACTTAAAATTTGGTCACTGGCATAAAACCCTCTTAAAGAAACAGGAATGACTGGCCTGTCTCTATAATGAAATATCATGTGCGGATCACATAGCAGAGATTAAAACTCTAGAGAAAGATGTGAAGGCTCTCCTTCATAGAGAAGAAAATCAATATATATGATGAATAATAGTAGTTGAAAAAATCTATTGGGATTAAAGTAAATTGAAATTTGTGAGAAATATTTTATATTGCTGAATAATACGTACATATAGTACATGTAGAGAACATTTACAATATTTTTTATTGTGTTTGACAAAAGCATACAATTTAGCTGTATAATTAAAATAATACATGCATATATAATACAAGTATTATACATAAAATTGTTAACTATGAAAAATGTAGTTCATCATATGGGCAATGGACCAGATTGGTAGTAATTCGGTTGATTCACTCAAATCGAATCCGTTTATTTAATCTTTTCTTTCTATTCTCATTCCTACACATCATTCAAATGGGTGTTAGTTTTAAAAACTTCAGATTTTTTATTCCAATGGCTCATTCAAAAACTCCGGGATTCAAATGGGTTTTTTTATTCCAATGCTTTTTTATAAAAATATATATATATATATATATATATATATGTTTCAATAATTTAATTTTTCTATTTAGATGACATATCTTTTAAAATTACTGTTGGAATGATTTTTTTATTCTTAAAATGAGAATAAACCCCAAGGTACTTTTTAAATTTTTTACATTCCAATATTTTCATAAAAAATAATAACAAATTCCATTCTATTACCGAACAAAAGTCTCATATTTCAATTTAGTAACCAGTTCCATTAAATCCATTTGAATATAGCCATTCATAGGAGGTGTCCATTTTGATTTTNCAATAATTTAATTTTTCTATTTAGATGACATATCGTTTAAAATTACTGTTGGAATGATTATTTTATTCTTAAAATGAGAATAAACCCATTTTAAGATGGAGGATTGGGAATGGAGAGAAAGTTAGACCTTTTGTGGACCCTTGGTTACTACACCTAGTCTCTTTTCGACCGATCTCCCCTGTTCTAAATACAAAGTTAAGGATCTATTCTCAAATGATGGAAATTGAGACGAAAGGAAAGTGCACGATGTTTTTGGGCCATTAAATAGAGAGTTGGTACAATTTATCCCGTTGAGTATATCCAAACAAAAGGATACACTGATTTGGCACTATGATGATAAAAGGTGTTTATTCTGTTCAAAGATGTTATAACCTTCTTTTGAAAAAAAATTAGAATCTGTTTGGGCCAAGTTCTTACTCTCTCTCTCTCTCACTGGTGGAAAACCCTCTGGAAACTTAACATTCCTCCCAAGATTCGCGTGTTTTTTATAACGCTCTTCCGACCTTCTCCGACCTTATTAGAAAATAGGTTCTAGTTTAGCCTTGGTGTTGTGCTTGGTGGCTAAGAAGAAACTAGTTCACGTGCCTTTTTTTTTCCTATGAGTATGCCAAGGTAGTGTAGAAGAACACTGGAATTTGGGAGTCAATAAAATCTTCACAAACTGATCAGGTCCCAAATATCTTAATGGGCATTTTCAACTCTATTTCTATCAAGTTGCTAGAGCAAATTTGCATCTTTCTTTGGTGTTTATGGTCAGAGAGAAACAAACAAGTCTATGGAGGGACAAGGAAGGATGTTTCAATCCTAGTCTCCTTTGCATATACCTTTTTGTCCGAATTTAAATCCGCAAAAGTATGTAGCACCGACCTCGATGCTAGCAGTTCAACCACTGTGGCACATTGGGAAGCTCCCCCTCATAATATGATTAAAATGAACTCCGATGTCATGACCAGTCAATTGGAATTAGAATTGTTTTTTTTGACCACTCAGGCTCTGTGTAGGCTGCTTTTGCGAAGAAACTTATGGGTTGTTACCCTATGAAAACAACTAAATTATTGGCTATTCGTGAAGGCCTCTTTTTTGTCTCTAGGATTGGCCTCAGGGTCTCCATCATGGAATGTGATGCAAAGCGAGTTATTCATGGTCTGGAGAAATCGCACCAGTTTTCTTTGAATGCCCACATTTTTTTCGATGTCAAGGCTCTTCTTCAAGCTGCTAATTATTGTACTTATCTTTTTGCCCCTCGCTCGGGTAATAAAGTTGCCTACTTTTTAGCGAGTGTGACTTTGCACTCGCCTGGCAAGTTATGCTGGGTTGATTTCTTGCCTTTATCCATTTCCTCGTTAGTTGTAAATGATATTGCTTCTTAATATAATGCAATTGCTTTCCTTCAAAAAAAAATTAAAGTCCGGTCCACATATATAAGAATGTTACGGCTCTTGTAGAACAATATAAAGTTATCTTGGTTTTAAGCCCCCTCCCCCAAAAAAATAAAGAAAAAAAAAAAAAAAAAAAAAAAGATATGAGAAATGAAACCATTTTAGTTCCTGAATATCTCATCATAATTTGTTCTGTAATTTGCTTAACTTTGAAGTGGTTTATGATTATATTTATAGCTCAAGTCTTCAAGGTGTAAACTAAGTTGGATTATTTCTCACTTTTTGTTTTTTTTTTTTTCTAAAAGTTATATTGATATTGACTTATGTCAGAATTATAGTGATACCTTCAGAATGAAAAATAATTATAGTGACACCAATAAGTATTAAAAATACTAAAAATACAATAAAAATTTTTACTACTAATTAGAATATTATTCTTTTCACTTAAACAATTAATTGATATTTTATTGTAAACAAGTCATCGTAAAATGAAAATTTTATATAATGTCAAAATTAAAAAAAAAAATCGATTCACTATACCTATTTTTCCGGGTGCATGCCATGTGAGTATCACCGTAAATTTGTCATAACTCGAGGGGTATAACTATAATTTTGTATTTTCTTTTTCTGAAGAAGAAAATTTAATTACATTTTGTTATTCAAATGCATGCCATATATATATATATATATATATATATATATATATATATATATATATATTGTACGATCGTACTAATAATCTTTTGAATTGTGAAAAATCCAGATCAAAAAATCCTCTAAACTCCACAATGTAATCTCACTACTAAAAAATGTAATCTCACTGCTAAAAAAGTAACATTTCACGTTATTTATGCCACATCGTTTGTACTAAAAAATGACATGGTATTAAGAGTATGTCACATCATACAGAAATAACGTGACATCAGAGTATACTATATCACTTTTAAATTATACGATGTGGCAGCATTAGATACCACGTCTCTTCTGAGGTAAGTGACGAGGTATGTTCAAAAAGGACCACGTCACTCACCCTATAAGTGACATGATAGGGGACTTCTACTAGTTACTTCATCGATCTGAACCTATAAAAAATACTCCATCATGATTGTCTATTCAAAACCATCTACCCTACCAAATCGTCCCCCAACCCTAATTAAAATAAACTCAAAATTTTCAATACATTCTCATTCAAACTCTACCTATTTTGAATTTCAAGTACCTCTCTCTTATTTTAGTTTCTTCTATTTTTAGGTCTTTAAAAATTTATGTAATAGTCTTTTTTGATCTTTTAGATACAGATTCTTGAGGTTTCTGACCATCATCGATAATAATGAGGCGCGAAAAGGGAGGCAATGGAGGAGTCAAGCAACACCGTAAGAATTTAGACAATAGATCTCGAAAGCGATGATTTGGTATTTGGCTCGTAGAGATGATGCGAAGCATGTGTAGAGGTGTTTAAGATTTTTTAGAATACTGTAATGTAACAACTGAGATTTTTTAGAACACTGTCACCTAACACCGGCCGAGCATACAGGGAGGAAGATGACACTTACCACATCGCTTCTTAGAAAAGCGACGTAGTATCTCCCCAAAAACGACTTAGTCGGTCAGATATTTTGGCCTACTACGTCATTTCTTATATAAGTATCGTAGTAAGTCAGTATACCACATCGTTTTTAAAGCGATGTGGTATGAGTGGAGCTACTACGTCACCCATTTCCACTTGGTTATGGAGCGATGTGGTTTTTCTACCAACCACGTGGAAAATGTTTTTGTAGTAGTGTCTTCTAACTAATTGTGATAATTAAGAGAAAGTGATCGAGATAGAGGTAGAGAGCATGAGCAATACATGATTGATCATACCATTAAAATATCCCTCAGAAGTAAGCAAAAGTAGAGGATCATAAATGAAATTAGAGATTTATGTTCTGGAAAAAGAAAAACAAAATCGGGCAATTTGTTTTATCAATACACATGCATATATAGCTCTTTTGGTTCCAAGCGCCCCATGCCATTTTTGGTGGTCAATAAGTTCTGCACATGAATGTCCGTATAAAATTCGGTGAAATGTCAAGCTTTCACGAATCTAAACGCCACCATATAAATAATTCAGCAAGCTCTTTTCCTTTTAATTAATTTCTGCTTGTATATATGTATGGACCTTGCATGTTCTTATATATTGAAAAAAATTGGTGTTATATTTTTAGATTTAGTCTCGATTTATATTGTTGTATCTTGAACGAAGTGGGTGTTTATATATATTTATATAATTACATAGGAGTGTTACAAGCTAGCTTTTATTCACTGAATGACAAAAATCATTGCATTAACACGAACAATTTGTCGAGAGGCCGGGACATAGTGAATATAATTCCCATGTAGACATTGAAATAAAAACAAGATCACATATATAGAATGAGAACAAAAACACGTAATATATATGGAGCCAATTAAGATAGAGTTTTGATACATGTGAAAGACATACTGCCATAGAAAAGATCCACGAAGTCCTCCTCGACACCATACACCTAAAAAAGCAAACATCTTTCTTTGCCTTTATTAAAAAAGAGAGAAGAAAAAAAAAAACAGGAAAAACTTTTGTTTGGGCCATAGTTAAATGCATTTTTTAGACGCCATGATTTGTAAAATACTTCTTATGCATATCTGCTTTCCCTTGATATATCTCTTTCAACTTAATCAAAGCATGATGACTTTATTATCATAAAATTATGTGGCAACAAATCACATCCTATATGTATAGTTAATTTCACGAAACATTATTAACTTATTTTAAGTTTGTAAAGTCCTACCTACCATATATCATATGATGCCAAAAGTTGCTGCCTCTTTCTAGCTAAAGTCCAAAGAAAGTAGTGCACAATTATCAGCTAATTTATCATAATTCACTGAATAATAATTTTTAACATATTTGGTCATCAACAGAAAATTTCTTGAGCCAGCTAATATCTGTCAGAACTTTGGTTCAAACTTCTTCCGAGGAGGTTCTTAATTCAGTCACCACGGATTATGTAAGAACAATGAATGTTTAGGCTATAGTTTAGATATTTTTGAAGATACGATAATATTTTCAACGTGGATATCTGTGGTTGGTGAGATACAGTATTGTCTCACGTACAATATTTTATGCTTGTAATTTCATATGGCTCAGAACACCAGAACTGCAGATATTTTGAGCTTTAAATTCCAAACTTGTGATTGCAACAACCAGTTTTTCAAAACTATATTTTCTTTGTCTGTTTCATGTTTCTCAACATGAGGTAGGATATGGTAGAAGATCTCTATTGATAAAACTAGGTTAATTTTCATATCCATATTAATTTGTATAAACAGTATTTATAATGTTTGCATCAGTTGGAAAGTTGTACCATATATAGAAGCCCTTTTGTACTAGATTAATATGGAAGTTGGCATCAACTCCAATATGAGATATCCTTGAGGATTCTAGGCGCATGCAGCAAATCAATGTTATATATCAAAATTAAAACAAAGTCTAAGATTGAAGATGATCATGATGGTAGGTAGGTGACGTTGGCTTTCCTATCTGTCATGTGTTTTGTTAAACCTTTTATTTTCCTCCATTTTCTCTGCATTATAATATTAAATCACAGTTATTAATATTCTTTTTATACACTTAATTGTGTCTTTAAGACAGGCGATCAGGAAGGTGAGACCACTTGGAGAGATTGCCTGACCCTTTATAATGTCTATGATATATATTGCTCTGTGTAACAGTTTGAGCCCTTTCATGAGTGCTACCAAAGTAAGTGGATTTGGGGGTTGCAGGCCCAAAGCATATTACATTGGAAAGGGGTTAACCCCTTATAAAGTCATTTTGAGCCCAAATGACTTTGCAAGGGGTTGGGATCAAAATGTCTTTATAAGGGGTTTACTATGCCCACTCAAATTGAGAAAAGTCCTGGAAAAATTTACAATCAATACCACTTTGAGTAAACTGCATAAAAAAAATGTCATGAGTTTTGGGTGTTATGTAATTTTTTTTAATAATAAAGTTATTATGCAATTTAAATCTTGAAGTTTACACTTTACAAAATAATACATTAATATTAAGAATTTATGAAAATCAATATCCTGCAGATTTTTTTGACTATTTTTAGTAACTAAAAGACAAGAATATTTTTCATTAAGACAACATTAATTCTTATTATTCTCCTTAATTTTGATTATCTTTTTTACTTGTTAAAATTATTTAAAAAGTCAACCCGAGATATCAATTTTCAAAAATTCTTATTTTGAATGTATTATTTTGTATAGTTTAAGTTTCAGAATTTAAATTACAGAATACTTAATTTTTTTTTAGTTCATCCTATCACTTTTATGGGCAACTCACTAATAATAACAACAATTATAATTATTATTATTATTTTCCAATGAAACTTATCTTTATTTTTGTCATTGAAAAATCAATTTTGTGTACATTTAAAACACGCACTACGTACCGACAAATGTTGCCCACGTACAAGTAAAATCTATTTTTTGATTTATGCCATCATCTTTTGAACCATTTTGAAATTAACAAAAAAAAAGGCATATATATAGTTCTTTTCTTTCCAAAACTCGTTTGAAAATCTATGGTTAAAAAATGAATTTCTCATAGGATACCGCTTTAGCTGACGAATGATGATGTCGATCTATATATACGATAAACTTTACTAAAAATTGTATAATGTCCAATAGTATCAGCCAACAGCATGCCGTACGTATAAACTGATTAACAGAAATTGCAATTGCAATTTTAACCTGCATGCAAGTATTATTCTTCACAAATGTGCCTTTATTTTGTTTGGACAGTGGAGCTTTGGTTATGATAAAGTGCTGGCAGTAATGATGGTTTTAATTTCTACGACATTCTCTGAGGTTACAATTTAGCAATATTAGTGAGTACCAACATTGATTGATGATGTTCTAATCATTCGCAACCATTGTTATCATTTAATCAGGTAAATGAACATTAACTGATGATGAAGTTCCATGTCAAATCTGTTCCTAGCTTGGAATAAGACGAAGTGTTAATTATTGTGTTCTCTATTGGTAAAATCCAGATTTTATTAAGGGTAATTAAGTAATTATAAGATCAAGGGTATTTTAGTAATTTTATATTATCGGATTATTGAAAGAAAATGTGGATTAATTTAAATTAAAATGTTGGAGTTAAACCTAGACAAAATAAAGTCTAGGTGCATTAGGGCAAAATTGAAAAAGAAAATATAAAATGGGGATAAAATATAAATAAGGAAGGAATAAAGTGAAAAGAATCTTTTAAAATTGTGGCTAAAATAGAATTTTGAAAAAATATTTGGTAAAATTAGAGACTGACACGTGTCCCATTATCAATGATTTCAAAAATTACTCATTAATCCCTTAAGTTTTCTTTCTTAACCCCAAGAAGTCTCCAGCCATTTTCGAAACACACCCACAACCACTGTTCACTCGTGACCAAACTAGTCGCTGCCATTCTCCATCTGCCTGCCCGCCGTGACCGAAAGACACCGACAAACAAACTTCGGGTGCTGCTGTCGTGAAATGCCACCTTTGTAGGAGCTACAGCCATCTGAAAATCACTCCACTGAGCTTATTTTTTGGCTGCTGTATCTTCCTCTGATGTCCGATCAGCTCAACTCTAGTACAGTTGGACTCGTCTTGTAATCGCCGTCATTTTTCGAGTACCCACGATCGCTAACTCAGCTATCGTGAAAAGTTGGTTACTGTAATAATATTTTGTTATAAAATTTTGTAGTATTTTTATAACTATTTCGGAATTATGTATTCTGAAAAAATTATACCACGTGAAAGAGAAGATTGAAATAAGGATAATCATGATTTTAAATTATTGAAATAGTATCGGGAAGTACGTTAATTATCGAATTAAAAAATTGGCAATTCTCTAAATATCTCCAAAATGTGGTATTTTTAAAATTTTTTGATTTGTGAGCCCATTTGATGTTCGGGACATCGAAACTGATTACTGACTTCGAATTTAGATTTAGAGACATTGGGACATGAATTTTGATATAGAATACCACTATGTTTCATTATGCAACAAAAATTAGAATTTCGTAGTACAAAATTATACCATTTTGCATGCTACTGATCGATCCCACATTAGGACCCATTTTTGACAAACTATATATTTAACCTAGTATTTTTGGGTACTCTAAATTCAGTGGTGACCTTCATTTATAAATATGAGACTCCGTTTGGAATTCACTTTTTCAAGTGAACGTGTTGAGATCTAAAAACGACCATTTAAGCAACCAGGTGACCAACAGAGGACTTCTCTAGCATCGTTAGCTCGGTACAACCATATTTCGATGTAGGAGATTCGATTACCTTGTTTTCTATTATTTTTCATTAAAATTAGAAATTATTATGAAAAGTGAAATTTCATGATTTTAGTAAATTAAATTGTTTAAATAATTATTTTAGTGAACTATGAACTTGTGAGATATTGTGGATTGCTCTTGATATTTTACGTATGATACAAGTTTTATACTTGGGATTTGATTAAACCATAGGAACTGTACTATTTTAAACTATAAAATGGATTTATTTAAAAATCAGAGCATGTCTGGAATATTATTGCATGGTTGTTTATACTACTGATCTTATTACATATACCATAGAATCATATATGAGGTCTATCTTAGGTATCACGCTATTGTTGGGCGGCCATTATTCCTACCATCAATGAGAGCTGGTAAATCCGTGCGGAATTTTTCTAATAACCTCTATTCGGTAAATGTAGGAACTCAATTGCCCTTCCGGTTCAGTAGGATTAGACACGTGGGTGTCCCTCCGGTTTTCTAGGATTAGGTATCACGTAGAGAGTACTCAGTATATATAGTACGAGTTCCTCTGGTTCGTGATGAGAGAATGTGAATTCATGGGACTGTTTGATTTATGATATGTGAACTGTGGATTACTTATCTGATTTCTCTTTATTAATTTTAAATATGATTTCAATTAGTGATTTCAACTCGTACTTGATTTGGTATACTGCGAAATTGTTTTCGGGACAACTAACCATACAGAGAATTTTTAAATGAATGTTTTCTCCAAAAAGTAATTGGGTATCCTACTAGGCATTTCATACTCACTCTCTTCCAATCTCCCTCTTAGGTAATGCTCAGGGTAACTTCGGGAACTCATAAACGGATCAGTGAAGAGCAATTTTTCTCTTGACTTGTTAGAGTATGTAAGATAGTACTATTTACTTTTTTGACTTGTATTAAATAATTAAAGGACTCATTACACAGACTCAGTCTGCATAATTATTATGCTGAATTATGAGACTATTGATAATGATGCTTAATTTATTTTTAATAAATTTTGTTAATAATCTATGTCTAATAATTATCACAAAACTATGGGATTTCTAATTTTAATTAATTTTACAAACTTTTATAGGAGTTGTCATTTTGAAATTAGTTGTGGTTTTTCTAAAAGTTTGAAGTTTCTAAAATTTTCTAAAAAAATAATAAATTTTTATTTGTGAAATTTCTCTTCTACCACTAATATGGGATTTAGGTCCGACACTAGTTTTTGGTATCAAAATGGATGTTTATTTGTCTAGGATGTGACACCATTAGATTATATTGAGATTAGTTTTCAAAAAAAAATGAATGAAAATTTAGCGTCATTATCTCACTAACACTTTGGCATATTTATACAGACTCGTAAGATGCCTTGAGAAGAAAAGTACCAAAGCAAGAGCCAAGAACTGATACTCTTCCACCACAATGAGGAATTCTGGAACCATTAATGGATTTGTATGATGTTATACAGGAAATACCAGGACTGAGAGCTCCACAAGACCCTGGGGCTTGATAGGCTAGTTTTTTTAAGGACTATATTAAGTTAAGTTCACCTATCTTTGATAGTAAACCAGACCCTACTATAGTTAAGAAATGGCTCAAAGAAATCAAGAGAATCTTTGCAACCTTTAGGATACCCGTTGAGTTCCAAATGGTCTTTGTTACATACAAATTGACTAATGGAGCAATTAATTCGTGGGAAACTGTCAAGCTGTCAAGACAGAAGACTGGTATCATGTGGGATATTTTTGATGGATTGTTCAGAGATCAGTATATCAATGCTAGTCATAGAGCTACTATGATTAGAAAGTACGAACAACTGAAACAAGATGATATAACTGTAAGTGAGTACTACATCTGATTTATAGTACTGGCACAATACACATATGCACCACAAATAGACCTACTCTACAAATTGTAAAATTTATAGAATCTCCAAGGCTAGCCATCCTAGAAAAGATTATTACTCAATACTTTGACAACCTGGTTGATCTAGTAGCCGCAACACAAAAAGTTAAAGCATTTCTCAATCATAAATCAGCTATGAGGAATAGAAATGACAAGAAAGCTAACAAAAGGAACCATGGATATCAGAACAGTAGAAACACTACTACTGGTGGATCATTAGGTAGAGTGAATTCAATCGTTATGGTTGTTACAATTGTGGCCACCTAGGCCATAGGCGAAGTGAGTGCCCCTTTCAAATACAGAAACCTTCTTTCACCCAAGGTGGACCACAAAGTAGTAGATCTAGTTCAGCTCCTTGCCAAAACAACCAAGCGAGATCACAGCAATCCAGCAATGCTTCTCATGCCTTCACATCCCCTCAGCCTTTCCAATACTAGTATCGTCTACAGAGATTTACTCAGAACTTTCAGACTCCTCAAACTTCTGGTAACCAAGGAGGACGTACATATACTAGCACCGGTACTGGAGCTAGTAGCAGCTAACCTGGTCAAGAGAGAGGAAGGAAAATGTTTCTAATCAAGCCTTCGTTGTCACTAGAATGGAGAATACTCGTGAATAGCCTGACAAGGGAGTCATTGACATTATGATTCTCATTTCACACTCTTGGACTTATGTTTTATTTGACACTGGTGTTACCCGTTCCTTTATATCTTTGTTGTTTGCTCAATTATTAGGATTAGAATATTCTGTGTTAGATTTTGTTTTGACTTTGGGTACACCAATGGGTGGAGTAGCTAAAATCACTACTGTGTGTTGTGATTGCCTTATTTTGATTGATGGTAAAGAACTATTAGCCTACTTGATTGTTTTGCCCTTGTAATTATTTGATGTGATTCTTGATATGAATTAGTTATTCAAATTTCGAACTACACTTGATTGTTCAAAAAGAGAGTTACTCTTTTTCTTGAAGATGAGTCCTATATTGTTTATCAAGTTCAATTCAATCCTTTGAAACCTAGTCCAATTTTGAAAGCAAGCATGGGTAGAAAAAAGAAACTCGAGTATTACAGGAATTTATTTGCCATTAGTGGTGAGATAGGGACTGTCAATTAATACCCTTAGATATTAGTGGTTAGCAAGTTTCCATATATTTATTTCAAAGGATTTACTAGGGCTACCACCTAACAGAGAGATCAAGTTTTGTATTGATTTGATTCTCGGGGCCTAGCCTATCCTATTCTAGCCTATCACATAGCTCCAGCAGAAATGACTGAGTTGAGAAGTCAGCTAGACGATCTTTTGTTAAAGAGATTCATTAGGAACAGTACTTCTCTATAAGATGCTCTTATGTTATTTGCCAAGAAAGCTGATGGTACACTCAAACTCTGTATTGATTACAGAAAGTTGAATCAACTTATTGTGAAGAACAAGTATTCTTTACCAAAGATAGATGAGTTGTTTCACTAACTCAGTGGATCCAGATTTTTCTCTAAAATTAATTTGAGAACGGGTTATCACTAATTAAAGATTCGGGAAAAAGACATATCGAAAACCACATTCAGGACTCGTTATGGTCACTTTGAGTTCCTGGTTATGCCATTTGGTCTGACGAATTCTCCTATAGCATTCATAGATCTTATGAATATAACTTTCAGACCTTATCTAGATCAGTTTATAGTTGTTTTCATTGATGACATCCTAATATACTCAAAGACTAGAGAGGAATATGCTAAACATTTGAGGATTATACTTCAAACCTTGAAAGAACATCGACTGTATGTCAAGAGATCTAAGTGTGAGGTTAGTGATCAAGTATTCTTAAAAGTGACGCCAAGGCATGGGATCACTAGATTTGGGCTTAAAGACAAATTAGCTCCAAGTTACATTGGACCATTTGAGATAACTGCTAAAATTGAGCCCGTAGCATATCGCTTAGATTTACCTCCGTAGTTTGGCCGAGTGCACAATATTTTTCAAGTCTCTATGCTCAAAAAGTACGTGCTTAACCCATAACATATCATTTAATATGTGGAAGTGCCATTACAAGAAGATATAACTTATGAGGAACAACTAGTTCGAATACTAGAAAAAGAGCTCAAAGTGCGAAACAGAGAGATACCAGTTGTCAAGATTCTCTGGCAACACTACAAGGAACACAAAGCCACTTAGGAGCTTGAAATCAAAATGTATGAGAAATATCCTCATTTGTTTAACTATCAACTTGAGATTGTACTTTGACCTTTGTATTGTATTCGAATTTCAGGACTAAATTCTTTAAAAGGGAAAAGATATAAAATCTGAATTTTATTAAGGGTAATTAAGTAATTATAAGATCAAGGATATTTTGGTAATTTTATATTTTGGAATTATTTAAATAAAATATCTTGATAATTTAAATTAAAGTGCTGGAGTTGAATCTAGACAAAATAAAGTCTAGGTGCATTGAATAAAAGTGAAAAGAAAATATAAAGTAGGGATAAAAATATAAATAAAGAGGGACTAAAATGAAAAGAATCTTTTAAAATTGTGACTAAAGTAGAATTTTAGAAAGATAGTTTGTCAAGCCAAAGGTTGACATGTGTCCCACTATCAGCAGTTTCAAAATTACTTTTAATCCCCCCAAGTTTTCTTTCTTTCTCCTAAGAAGTCCCTAACCATTTTCAAAAACACACCCACGGCCACTATTCACTCGTGACCAAATCAGCCACTGCCGCTCCCCACACGCCTACCCGTTGTGATTGGAAGATGCCAACAAACAAACGTCAAGTGTTGCCACTATGAAAAATGCCTTTCGCCAGAGTTGGAGCCATCCAAAGATCACGCCACCGAGCCCATTTTTCAGCAGTTGTTTCTTCTTCTAACATCTAATCAACTCAACTCTGGTACCGTTGAACTCTTCTTGTCATTGTCATCATTTCTCGACCATCCACAACTGCTAACACAACTCTGGTGAGAAGTTGGTTATTGTAGTAATATTTTATTATTAAATTTTGTACTATTTTTGTAATTATTTCGGAATTGAATTATTTATCCCGAGAAAATTATACCACGTGAAGGAAAAGATTGAAAAAAGGATAATCATGATTTTGAAGTGCTGAAACGGTATCCAAAAGTGCTTTAATTATCGAATTGAAAAAGCAGAATTTTCTAAACATTTTCAAAATTTGGTATTTTTATAATTTTCAGATTTTTGAGCCCATTTGATGCTTTAAGACCTTGAAACTGAAATCTGACTTCGAATTTGGACTCATAGAAGTCGGAATATGAATTTTGATATAAAATACCACTATTTTTAATTGTGGAACAAAAATTAGAATTTTGTGGCACAAAATTACATAATTTTGTGTCCCACGGCCTAATTCCGCACCAGAACCCATTTTCAACAAATTATATGTCTAACTCAGTATTTTTAGGTACTTGAAATTCAGTGGTGATCTCAATTTATCAATTTGAGACTCTGTTTAGAACTTCACTTTTTCAAATAAACGTGTCGGGATCCAGAAACGACTGTCTGAGCAACCAGGTAAGTAATTAAAGACTTTTCTAGCGTTGTTAGCTCGGTAGGACTATATTTCGAGGTAGGGGATTCAATTGTCTTATTTTTTACTATTTTTCATTAAAATTAGAAATTATTGTGATAAGTGAAATTTCATGATTTTATTAAATTAAATTATTTGAATAATTATTTTAATAAACCGTGAACTTGTGAAACATTGATATTTTATGTATGATTTTGTACAAGTTTTATACTTGGGATTTGATTAAACCATAGGATTGTACTATTAGATTTTTAAAGTACAAAATGGATTTATTTAAAAGGCAGAGCATGTCTGGAATATTACTGCATGGTATTTATATTACTCATCGTATTGCACATACCATATGATCATATATGAGGTCCATCTTAGGCATTGCAGTGTTTAGTGGGTGGCCATTATTCCATCCCTCGGTGAGGGCCCTTAAACCCGTGTAGAGTTTTTCTGATTACTCCCATTCGATAAGTGTAGGCATTCAATTGCCCCTCTAGTTTGGTAAGATTAGACTCATGGATGTCCATCTAGTTTTCTAGGATTAGGTATTAAGCAGAGAGTACTCAGAATATATAGTACGAGTTACTCTAGTTCGTAATTAGAGGATGTGAGCTCATAAGATTATTTTATTTGTGATATGTAAACTATGGATTATTTATCTGATTTCTCTTTATTAGTTTTGAATATGATTTCAATTGGTGATTTCAACTCTAATTTGGTATATTGTAAAATTATTTTCAGGACAACTAATTATGCAGGGAATTTATAAATGAATATTTTTCCTAAAAGATAATTGGGTTCCCTACTAGTTATTTTATATTTACCCCCTTATTCTCCCCCTTAGGTTGTGCTTAGGATAACTTCGGGAACTCATAAGTAGATCAGTGAGAAGTAGCTTTTCTCTTGACTTGTAGTAAATGTATAAGATAATACTGTTTACTTTCTTAGTTTGTATTAAATAATTAAAGGGCCCGTTACACGGTCTATATAATTATTATGTTGAATTATGAGACTGCTAATAATGATACTTGGTTTGTTTTTAATAAATTTCATTAACAAACTATGTCTAATGGTGATTACAAAACTGAAGGATTTATAATTTAAATTAATTTTACGAACTTTTACAGAAACTGTCGTTTTGAAACTAATTGTCGTTTCTCTAAAAATTTGAAATTTCTAAAAATTTTTAAAACAAATAATGAATTTCCATTTGTTAAATTCCTTTTCTACCACTAATCCGAAGTTTGGGTCATGATACTAGGCTTTTTTAATTTGCTATTTTAAGGACTAGTCTAGTATTATTGTGTTGTTTAGAAAATTTAAAAGCTAGATTTTTTTTGCTTTTGAAAATTGAAATGAAAAGTGGTTGGATTCTGTGTGCCAATCATTTATGAAATATTAATCAAATATTTTGCTTCTAAAAGCTATTTTTAGGTCATTTGACAAAATGATGGTTTACCAGATACTAATTATAATAGAAATGTTAGAAATTATTCTGTAATTAGAATTAGGAATATTAAAAGTTATCCTGAATTATAAGTCTATTGCAAATAAGTGTTTATCTAGTTTCCTAGACTGTTTTTAGCTCCCTTTTGTATTTTTAATGATGTTGTGGCTTGGAGCAGCTAGGCCCTTATTTTTATTTTTACCTTTCAATTTATGTCAATCTTCTTAATGAATTAACATCTCAGCCAAAAAAAAAAGAAATTGTAAGTTTGTTGCAAATAAGTGGATTGAATACGAAATTTGTTGTCAAAAATAGTATCAAGTTTTATTTCTAAGTTGATTATAAAGTACATAACAAATACAAATAAGGCTGTTTATTTCTTAGAAGCCGTATTGAGTGCTCATTTATATTTGGTCCAAAACAATAGCAAAAACGATTATCAATTGAGTTTTTTAGCTGCCAAGGGGCAGGTGACGCTGAGGACTCTAAAGATTTAGTGCAATAAATATTCCACTAGCACTTAAACTATGCAGTAATCTGTTAGTTCTCTAATTTTGGTTGTTCCACCAAATTTTTAATACTAATATATGTAACATGTGAGTTAGTAATATTCAATTGGTAAATATGATTACTTATTTATAGTCAGTTTTAATACACTAATTAAATAGTGACAATTCAAATTCCACGTGTATTAGTATTAAAAATTTGGTATAAATTTTGATACATTTAATATTATCTATTTTAAAAATGCTAGAAATTTTAGCGGAATTCATATGTCAACAATTATATTTGAGAGTGTAAAACTAAAAGATGACGGAAAAAATACTATTGCTAGCATTTATGTCTTTTTGCCTAAAATTTATGACACAATATATTAATATTTGGTTAGTAGAATGAAATAAGAATGGTAATATGAATTGTAATGAATTAGAATTGGAATGAAAATAGAAATAATATTCTATTATTTGATTTAGTATAATGAAATAGAATAAGTATTATATTGACAAAAATACCATAATTTTAGATATTCTAGTACTGCAAAAAAAAAAAAAAGTAATGTTTTAAAAATAAAGACAAAATAGTGGAATCATGATTACACACTTTTTTTGAATAAAATTGTTATTCCATCAAATGACATAACTATAATTCCAAAAGAATCTTATTCCTTTATTTAAATGTAAAAGCAAACAATAGAATGGGAACGGTGATTCTATTCCAAAGATGATTCCACCAAATCAAACATGACTAATGGAATAAGAATAATAATAGGAATTGTAATGGAATGGAATGGAATTAGAATAGAATAGAAATAATATTCCGTTATTTGCTTGATTTAATATAATGAAATGGAATAAATATTATATTGAAAAAATATCCTTACTTTTTAGTATACTTGTGGGGCAAAAAAGAAAAGTTGAATTTTAGACAAATTTAATAAGTAGTAGAATCATGATTGTATAGTTTTTTGGAAGGAATTGTCAACCGTAAATTTGAGCAATAACCACTGCATGATTAACACACTATTTCTACAAGTAAGTGTTCTAACGGAAAACTAGTTCCTGACTTCAAAGCCTCCAAGCTTGAGATCTCAAAGAGATGATTCCTCCTTTTCTTCATCCAAAATTATAGGATATATACCTTGTGTGACAGCCAAAATCCCTTGAGCCAAACTCACCTGAGCCCAAAAATTGATAAGAAAGAGTAGCTTATGCATCCCACATTGCTTGGAGAAGGTAATATGTGCTGATTCATAAGTAAGGATCTACGTCCCAATGGTAAGTGGCCTTTTGGGATGAAACTCAAGAACAAATCCGTGTGGGATTAGATCTAGAATGGACAATTTTATATCAAGTAGAGATGGATGTTACAAATAATATCAGAGTTGAAGCCTAGCCAAAAGTGTGGCTGATGAGTAATCCTCGCAATTTGGGCTGGGCCCAATGGGCCGGCCCGGGACAAGCCCGGCCCTAGGAGTAGGGTCGGGTTGGGCTTGGGTTTCGCAGCCCAGCAGGCTGGCCCGTTCTAGCCCGACCCGTTTTTTTTTTTTTGGGCCCAGATTCGTTTGGTCCCTTAAATTTAAAAAAAAAAAAAAAAAAGATAAAGGGCCCAGAATTCGTCTGGGCCCTTTAATCTAACGGTAACAAATCCAACGGTAACAAATGTTACCGTTGGATTTATATCATTTTTTCTTTTTTTTTTTAGTTTAAACTATTTTTTAAAATTAAAAAATATATATTTTCTTACACTATAAATACCCTACACTCTCCTCTCTTTTTTCACACTTACAATTTTCAAATACTCTCTTATTTTCTCATTCTTTCTCTCTAAATCTCTAATTATATTCTCAATTTTATTTTTTTCTCTCTTATCTAACTATTATTTACTAATTATTAGTAATTATATTTTATAGTCTCCAAAGTCCAAACACTCCACAACTCATAAAGTTTAATTGAAGGTACGATTTAATTTATTTATCATAATTATCTTTTTAATTTATTTAATTTGTAGTATATTTAGTTGTTTACTATTATTACTAGTATAATAGTTAGTAGTTTGTAGTTACTAGTTAAGTAGTTAGTAACTTAGTAGTTCTACAAGACTTTGTTTTTAATTTTTATTCAATTGTAATTTTTTACAATTAAGATAGTAATTCATTAGTTTGTAGTTTGTAGAAAATTTATTAGAATATTATATTTTAAATTTCAATGAATTTTTAGTTTTTAGTAGTTTACAATTAAGTTAGTAGTTGAAAATTTATTAAATATATTTTCAATTAATTTGTAATTTATAGTTGTTTACAATAAAGTTAGTAGAAACTAGAATGTTTATTACAATATTAAATTTTTAATTTCAATTAATTTGTAGTAGTTTATAATTAAGTTAGTAGAAGTTTATTAGAATATTATATTTTAAATTTCAATTAATTTGTAGTAGTTTACAATTAAGTTAGTAGAAGTTTATTAGAATATTATATTTTAAATTTCAATTTATTTGTAATTTGTTGTTGTTTACAATTAAGTTGGTAGAATATCTATATTTGTAATTTCGATTTATTTATAGTTGTATATAATTTTAATATCTATATTTTTAATA
>JXTB01000011.1:1428220-1492260 GCA_002914805.1 Parasponia andersonii
TTTCCTTTATAGTGTTTGCGTGTTTCCCTCTTCTTATAGGTTTCCTACTTGTTAAGGCAAACTGCACGGAGAAGATCGCACAAAAACCTGCGGAAAAGGTCGCATATAAGTACCACGAAGGAGGTCGCATATATCCTTCTTGGAGGAGATCGCATATAATTCTTATGCGACCTTAAGATTTTAGACCGCACAACACTAGCACTCATGTTTTTTACCTAAGATTCTTGACACAATGCATTAAGGCCCAGGATAACTTTTGTAAACGAAGTTATTTCTCTCACATTTTAATAATATTACTAAGCATAATAGAGTCCATGTGTTAAGGAGTGACACAAATGGTGAAAAATGAGGTAGAAAAAAGAGTAATAATAGCACTAATCTTTTACCAAAAAGAGAGAGAGAGAGAGAGTTCTAAAAAAGCATTTTATCCTCAAATACCTATTTAGGTCCATTCCCCAAAGAAATTCCCAATGGTCATAATCAGCGGAAAAATTTTGATTTTTTATGGTAATTTTTCAAAAAACTTGAAAAAATCTCAGATATTATTTGAAAAATCCTGAATTTTAATTAGAAAAATACTATTTTTAAAAGTATTTAGAAAATTATTATTTTGTATTAATTAATGAGATACTTAATGTAACCGATGAGGTAATTTAACTAATTACTTCAAATAATAAGATTGATTATCCAATAACCTCAATGGTTACCTCAAATACTATTAAAAAATATCAATTTTGAAGAAAAATAATATTTTCCTAAATATTTATTAAAAGTACTATTTTTCTAAAAAAACTTTTTAAAAAGTGATTTTTTTTTCAATCAGGGATTTTTCAGCAATTTTGACCCTTCTAAAATTTTTCAATTTTTGGCACTTTGGGCCTGAAATTTTAAAAGAAACCCAAAACGGTGTAGGTAGGCCCAAAGCATGAAATTTAAAAGGATTAACAGTTTCATCAGTGTACATGATTAGAACACGAGGCCACTTTAAAGTATTTGGGCGAAGATTGGTATTGTTGGAAGAGTTTTAATATTTGAAAGCTTTGTGGGCTTTTTAACAAATGCCAAAGTTTGGATCCTAGTTTATAAAATGATCATTTTTCAAGCACTGTTAAAAAATAATTAAATTTTGAAAATTATTTAAAAGATGACTAGTTTTCATGTTTACAGTATCAAAATATATTGATTTATTTTTTGAAAATTAATTTATTTTGTAAAAAAAAATTGATTTATATTTTAAAATTTTGATTTACTTTTTCAAAAATTGATTTGTTATAAAAAATTGATTTACTTTATTTGGTGTATCAAAATATATTGATTTATTTTTTAAAATAGATTTATTTTAAAATTTTGATTTACTATTTAAAAAAGTTTTTTACTTTTTCCAAAAATTAATTTACTTTATAAAAAAATAGATCAACTAAAAAATGGTCATTTATCAAAATAAATTTTAAAATGGTCATTTATGAAATAGGTGTAAAAACGACTATTTTTAAATTTGATCTTAAAAAAGGGCCATTTCTTAGAAATACTCCAGTTTTTTAAGAATTATATGCTATTACATCGTGTTTTTTTCTCTATATAGCATACTATAAAGTTATTTTGCTCTTTTTTTCTTCTTTTTTTCTGAAAAGTTATTTTGTCTTTAGCCCTTTTCTTCTGAAACTCGTTCAAAATTATATGCCAAAGAAGGAATATAACTGATAAGATAATGCTTAGCTGACTATCAATGTGATGAATTTGGCACTCGCAGTGGCAGCTATTTAAATAATCTCCTTTATTGGTTGAAATTGGTCAGAGTGAATTAATATCAAGCAACAATATACCGTATAAATGGGTTAAGAGAAATTTTATTCTTTTTTAACATGAGAAATTTCTTTTAAACTGTCATATAATACCATAAGTACTAATTTTTCTCTATGCCTATATGTCCTTGGAGACAGCAAATAGGTATTTTTCTTCGGAACAAACTGAGCGTTTTTGTATGAATATCAGATATATGCCTTGGTCAATGAGCAGCTTTATCTTTTATGGATTGTTCACAAAAATGAACAACTCTTTTTTTAATCTTCAAAAACCAAGAACGGCAATACCTGAATTACACGGTAATAAAAACATATTGTGGGAAATTATCAATTGGTACGAAAAAGATAACACAAGTCTAAAGCATAAGCTTGGAATCAATCCTTTTAGCCAATTAGTAAGTTGATAAATAAAACAAAAATAGATTGAATTTCAGCAATTGACATGGGAAACAAAGCAATATATCTGTCCTTTCTCATATATTAAGAAAAAAATAATAACTTGACATCCATGTCACGTTTGGTTCTCTTGCAAGTCACAGATGCACTAAAACATACGATATAAATATCCAATTAAACACACATTAACAATAAAAAATGGCACCTTCAACCTTCTTCCTTATAATATTCGTGCATAGTTTGGCCATCTTTTCCTACTCATGCAGTGCCTCTAAGCCTAAACTTTCACCCGAATTCCCTGCCATTCTAGTCTTTGGCGATTCGACGGTCGATACAGGCAACAACAACTACATCCACACTGCGTTTAAGGCCAACCATTACCCTTATGGCAAAGATTTTAAGGGTCATGTCCCTACAGGAAGGTTCTCTAATGGAAAACTAGTTCCTGACCTCGTTGCCTTCATGCTAAACATCAAAGACACTGTCACTCCATTTCTTCATCCAAAATTATCAGATAAGGATGTCCTAACCGGCGTCAGCTTTGCTTCTGCTGGATCCGGATACGACGAGTTGACCACCACTGCATCTGGGGTTATCCCGATTTCGAAGCAAATTCACTACTTCAAGAAGTACATGGCGAGACCGGGGAGGATTGTAGGGGAGAAACAGGCCAAAGAGAGAGTTAGTAGAGCTTTGGTGATAGTCAGTGCTGGCACTAATGACTTTCTTTTTAATTACTATGACATTCCTGCGAGGAGATTTGAGTTCAACACTAGTGGCTACCAAGATTTTGTTCAGAAGAGACTGAAAAATTTTATTGAGGTAAATTTTTTCTTGTAACTATATGATATAGAACACATTTGATTCGATGAATGTTAGATGTATCAAATTTATTTTACCAAGTATTGGATCGTACCAATTGATCGTGAGACATTTCCTAGCTGTACAGAATATATTAAATATAGTGTGATCACCAGCAAATTATTTGGTGTTTAATTATGTGTACTATGCAACATATATACATATATATATACAGGAGCTGTATAATCATGGATGCCGTAGAATAACTGTATCTGGGCTTCCTCCAGTAGGTTGCCTACCAATTCAGAGGAGTATACAGTTTTGGAGTGATCGAAGGTGTATAGAGGATCAGAATTTAGGGGCAAAAATGTATAATCATAAACTTGCAATGGCACTACCCAAAATACAAGCTAACCTTCCAGGCAGCAAAGTTGTCTATGCAGATATATATACACCGTTGTTTGATATGATCAATCATCCAAAGAAGTATGGTAAGTTGTTCTTTTTTGTTTTTGTTTTTTTTTCTTTCGAGACAAAGGTATGGTAAGTCGATTAATGTCAAGAAAAAAGTCGGTTTTTAGTCTTACGGGAAAGAGAAATGTAGGACCCTATGAGGGCAACCACATCTAATTGCTTTGTGTGGACCATTCATAGGTTTTGTGGAAACAGAGAAAGGTTGCTGTGGGACCGGACTCGTGGAAGCGGGGCCTACTTGTAATGTGTTAACACCAACGTGTCATGAGGCTTCAAAGTACTTGTTCTGGGACAGCATACATCCTAGTGAAGCAACTTACAAGTACCTTGCTCAATACCTGGAAAAAGAAGTCCTTCCCAAGCTTAATGGTAACCATTCCCACCACCATAATTACTTCGCTTAATCAGAGAATGAACAAGAACTGATGAAATAGGCCGATAAGAAATTGATAATAATAAGTTTATTGACCTCTCTACGAATGGTATAAAATTTATGAAGTGTTTATTTAGTTGATAAGATATTTGAATGAAGCAAATTCAAAGCATAATGGTGTTACTATTTTCTTACAAGACGCATTCAATACTATGTAATTTTCTTCTTCAAGAGACCACACTACATGAAATTTACTTTGGTATCCTTCGAGGCAAACCGTATACCCACAATAGCCATGGCCCATTTTCCTGGATGTTTACAATGATTTCGAAAGGAAAACGGGTCCAAGCATAGAGGAAACCTTTTTTCCTTAGTAAAGACTAAGTAGTAATACTTAAACTGGCTCTTTTTTCCTTACTAAGGACTAAATATTTTAACTGGCTCCTTACGTTTCCCTTGTCTAATTCAGAGATCCAAATTTGAAATGAAAACAAAAACTCGTCACTGAGCTAGATTTAAACCCAGAACAAATGAAATTTAGGCGGTTGAAATTTCACCGTCCATATGACTTTCTAACGTTAAACTCGTGTTAGTTTCTTTAGCTCGCTAGGATTCAAACAAACTCGGGGTTAGTTTCACCTCAGCTGGGACAGAGTACAGTGATATGGCTGCGGCCACATTCATAGACTAAAAGGCAGCAACAGGGGAAGAAAAGGTGAAGAACATAATTGAGGAGGCTTATGGTTTTCATTAGATTACTGTTAGGCCAACTGAGTACTCATTTCTGTTTAATTTATTATGCTTTCTGCATAACAGGCAACAAAACTCACAGAACTAAAGTGAGCACTCGGTTCTCTCGAATATGCAGTACGATCATGTAATCTGATTGGGATAAGACAATTTCCCGTGCAATAGGTTTTGTGCAAAGTGGAGACCAGCAAGAGGGTCAATGTGGAGAAGGGTCTGTGGGAGCAGCATTAATATGGAATCCAAGTGTTCCAATAAGCACAAGTTCCAGTTCTAGGATAGCACTCATCAAGTATCTAACACTAAAGCTCTAGGAAAAAACTATTTTCCATCTTATTGAATGATAATAGATTGATTTCAACCTATTCAACTCTAGAAAAGATGATTTATTGAGCTCTTAATCTCCACATCTATGATATCCAAGGGAACATTCATACACCAAGAAACTAACAGAATTTGAAAAGCTTTATCCAATTCCAAACTATCCTATCAAAATATTGTCAAGCTTTTTTGTAACAAGTTCATTGCTTATATCGGATGGACCAATAGCCTCATTAGTATTTCTTCCCCTGAAGCATAAGGTCTTGTTAGTTGAGAATAGGGGATAGATATAGCATGGAATCCGAGCTCTTATCATAACTTAGAAGAGGAAATCAAGAACTCAATTCAGCAGGCCTCAAACGACGAGTATTACTGCAGTAAATAATGCAACTCTATTTTTTTTTCCCCTTTCAACTGCAAGCTCATGTTTTTTATTTACTGGAAGCGGTCAAATCAACAATATTTTAAGGAATGTCATGTTTCAAACATTTGCAACAATGAAGATCATATGTGCAGACTACAGTTACAAGAGGTAATAAATAAAGGCCAAACTTTGTTCAAGAGGCTCCTATCCCACTAAACCACCATCTCTCCATAGAGATTTGCTACTTCAGTCATCAAAACGATACTCCCATTATCTCTTAATGACTAAATTTCAAGTCAGTTTGATAAATACACCACTCTAGGGACTTTCTCTTACATGGTCAAGCCAGTTCAAAATTTATAGCTCACTCTATCATCCAACATAATGATCTACAAAATATTTTGAAGTTAATACTGTAACTTGAATCAGGTCTCTAAACAAAACAAACAGTGACAGTCCGAAGTTAATACTGACAGTATGAGTTAAAGACTAGAAGTCTAGAATTTTATAAACCACACACATGTACCAATATCTTGATGTAATCAAAAGCCACAAAAGCGTTTAAATTATATTAATCATCCTACCAAACAGTAACTAGTTCCAGTTTAAGTTCCACATTAAGCACAACCTAGCAAAGAGTACAACAATTCTAATGGTATAACACTCCCCAAAGTGTACTAGCTTCAAAAATGATTCCTATCCACTTAAGTATCATTCATCTATGATTTTCACTCGAAAAAAAGAAAGGAACAAACCCTTTACTTTATCACAGGCAAACATCTAATAAAAGGCCGCTAATAAATTTTAGACCATTCATTTTTCACACAAGGGATATATATATATATATATATATATATATATATATATTTTGGTGGTAAACATACAGGTTTTAACTACATACAAACTGTCATTAGTGAATTACCTCTACTTCCGGCCACCGCTCGATCCTCCGCTTCCCTGGAATAAGTCATTAATCCGAGCCTCTATGTCTTCCACGCCATACTTAATATGCCTCTCTGCATTTCTCCCAAGCTCAGGAACATTCTGAAACCTTCCAACAAAGCTTTGATACGCCGGTAACAGTAGTTTATTTATCGAAATCTTGAGTTCCTCTCTTAGCTGCTCGTCGAAGACTATCCACGTAGATTGGCTCCTACAAATCTCCTCAAAGCTCTGGTTAAATGACTTGAGTTTGTCTTTCATGGATCTTGCAGCAACACTAGGCGCCACCGAAGTGTCCATCTTCAGCAATCCCAAAACCTTATTCCACGAGCTACGCTGGTAAGTCACATGGAATTGCCGGACTTTCGCGGTGTGTTTTCGGATCCAATCGTCGCCTAGAAGCGAACCCAATTCGCTATCTTTCACCTTCTGAACAATGTACCTTCCGTTGTTCATCATAAAAACAGAGCACAAAGCAGGGTCCTTGTAAGTCTTCGACTTGGCCTCCAGATTGCTCTCCAGAAGCTCCATTATCCAAGCCATCTGAACCGAAAGCGAGGACGACGAGCCCCGGTCCTCAAGCTTCGCGGTCGGGGGAACCGCTGCCGCCGCATTCTCCTCGAACACTTGCTCGAGAGACTGGCGCGATCGGCACGCCGCGCGGAGGTAATTCATCACGTAGCGAGTGATCGGATGAAGCCCGCCGCCCGGCACCGGAACCTTGGCCGGGTCCCGGCTGATCAAATTCTCCAATTCCATGAAAATTCCCCTAATCGCTTCCCCTAACCTCTTCCAGATTGTGATCGCCTCGTTCCTGAGAAACAAGCAGTACTGGTCGGAGAACACGGACTCGAACTCGGGCAGCAAATCCCTCATCGTCTCGAACACGTCTAGAATCTTGAACAACCGCTCCGGCGACCGGGTCCCGATCGCAACCGCGTCCGCGAAATTCAGCAGCTGAATCGTCGATCCCCGGCAGACCTCCATGAACGAGAGGTCGGAGGCCGAAGAGAACCCGAAGAAGACGCGATCGCAGAGGCGCCGCTCGCTCGGGAAGAGGATCCGAAGCGTGACGTTGGCCCCCTTAATCCACCGCTCGATCTCGTCCTCGAGGTCCTGCCATGGCATCTTGTGGACGTCCTCGATGCTCAGCTTCTTCACCCCCAATCTCGAAAGGCTCTCCTCGAGGAACTCCCTCCGGTAGCTGCTGTACACGTGCGAGCACTCCTTCCCGAACCCCGCCGCCACCATCCGCTTCGCCATCTGGTGGAGGTCGTTGATTATCCCCGACGGCAGCGCGTCGATCACGATGTCGTAGTCGCCGATCGGCCGAGCCGTCGGAATCTGGCCGCCGACGCCGGCGTCCAGGTACTCCTCCTCCTCTTCGTCCTCCTCCGACGATTCGCCTGAAAATTTCCCGGCCGACTCGCCGCCGCGCTCCATCAGGGACCGGAACTCGTCCTCGATCCGGAACATGGCCTGCTGAACGAGGTCCTCGGCGCGTTCGAGGCACGCGCCGACGGTCTTGTCAGCAGCGGCCATTCGGTTCCAGTCCCGGACGGTGGCGATGAGCTCGTCGACGGCGTCGAGGAAGGCGGAGGAGTCGGCGGAGTCGAGCCAGATGGGGTGGTCGGCCGCCACGTAGCGGGAGATCTGGCGGTCCAGAGACTTGAGGGAGTGTTCCAGTGCGGCGCAGGCCCTGGTGGTGGGGTCGTCCTCCCCGCCTTTCTCGGACAATTTCTCTCGAGAAAATCTCCCGTCGAAGTTGGAGAATATCTGCAAAATATCGTCCGCCATGGTGTCGTTCCTGCCCAGCGTTTTCGCTATGTGCCGCGCCACAGCTAACCATTTCTCTTCACCGTTTTCAGCCATTTTTCTTATCTAATTTTTTTTTTTATCAAGCTTTGGTTGGATTTATGTTCCCGTTCGAAGATGAAGATGAAGATGTAGAGAGTTATGAGACATAACTGAGTTTGGTTTAAGGATTTAGTTTGAGAAGAACGAAGCCTGAAAGGTGAGGAGGAAAGTCATTGGAAAACGCGGTTTGGGGGGGGGGGGGGGGTAGTAGAAAAGTAAGGCCAAGGGCAGATAAGTAATAGAACAATTTGGTTTCTATAACTAAAGATCCTAAAGCCAAATCGAATAGTAAAATAGTGGCGCGAGATAGAAGAGAGAGAAGCTGATAGAAGATTTAGACCAAATAAAGACGAGGCTGTACAAACAGACAATAGTGTGATGTAGACAGAAGGAGAAAAAGGAAGGAAAATACCATCTTTCCTTTCCTTCTCTTTGACTTTGAATTTTTCTCTGGGGAATTGGGATTTTCTACTTTCTTTTTTTTTTTTCCTTATAATTTAGATTTTTTTATGATAAATGATAAATTAGTGGGAATGGGATAAGGATGGAAGGTGACAAAAGAGGGCAGAACGTCTCAAATGGTTTTTGGTTGTTTTGGACTTGATTCTCTGTTGTGTTGAATTTTTGGAGCACTAGTCGGGTTTCTGTTTTGTATTGGAAAAGGCACTTGGTGAAAACTGAAAACAAACGGTAAAGTATTACTCTTTAATTAAACATTATCAGAGTTCACGTTATACTTTTACAAAGTGTTTAGGAAAAAAATATATATTAAAATTTAGATATCATTAAATTTAGACTCTATAAGATAAAATATTAATATTAAGAATTCTGAAAATTAATATTCAGAGTTAATTTTTTGAATAACTTTAATTAGTAAAAAAAATAATATATTTAAATTATTTTTTTGAATAACTTTTTGAGGATATAATTATTTTTTCATTACTAAAATGGTTAAAAGAATCAGCCTATGGTATTAATTTTATGAGATTCTTAATCTCAGTGTATTATTTTGCAGAGTTCAAATTTTAGAATTTAAATTACAGAATACTCAAATTTCAGGATATTTTTTTATACTTCACCCTAAAGTATATCAAACTTAGTTACATTACGTTTGGTAAATGGGTAAAGCTGGGAATTCATATCATTTCATGTCAATCTATTTATATCGTGCAATTTGTGTTACCCACAGTTTATATGTTTAATAAAAACATCATTCACATTGACACATTATAACACTTTTAAATATTATAATTATTCATTTATTTTTTTCACTTCGGTTTCACTTTATTAAGATAAATTAGCACATTAGTTTATTATTTTTAATTTTATTAACAAGAAATTCATTAAAAATAGTTTATATGAAGAAATTAATTAATATTTTATAATATTGTTAATAAAAAGTTAATTAATCATGTCAATTCGAGTCAATTTCGTGTCAAGTATGTCAATTAAACGTGCGAGTTTCAAGTCGCATTATTATGTCGTGTTCAAATTTTCAGCCCTATAAATAGGATTTTTGGAGGGATGGAGAGGAATAAAGTGTGAAAGGAGAGGGATAAAGGTGGCAAAATCGGCCGACCTTGCCCGGCCCATAATAAAATGGGCATAGGCTCAACCCGGCCTTAAGGGTAGGGCCGAGTTGAGCCTATATATTTAGGCCTGCTGGTCCAAAAATAATTTTTTTTATTTTAAAAAAAATTAAATAAATTTAAATAAAAAAAAATTTTACAATATTTATAAATACACATTCTTTCACTCTTTTTTTCACACTTTCAAATTTCAATCTAATTATAAGTAATTTTCTTAAGATTTTTGTTTTAATTTTTTTTATCAACTATTCAATTTATACATTTATAGCTTATTTAATTTTTTTTAATTTTTATCAATAGAAAAAAAAACATAACATATTATTTATTTTTTCATAAAAATTATTTTAAATTTCTAATATTTTTAATTAGTTATACATATAATAATCTTTTTTTAAAAGAAAAAAAAAACAGGTCAAAAACGGACTAATATAGACCGACCCATTTTGGCATGTTCTGAGCCCATCCTACCTAAGAGTCCAACGAGCCTATGGGGTGAGTAAGGATCAGTTTTTAAATTTTAGGGCCGATTCGCCCATTTTGCCACTTTTAGAGAGGAGTGAAGAAAGAGCTGGAATCCCCATATTGGTAGGAGGGAGTGGAGAAATGAAAGGAATAGGGCTCCCTTAGAATCTTCCAGAAAGATTGGAGGAAATTGAAAAAAAAAATTATGAATTTACAAATTTACCCTTCAAAATAATTAAAATAAATATTATACTAATTTTACTTATAAATACTCTGCAAATCATTTATTCGTCTAGTCAAACAGTTTGGTATCGATATCTTCTAATGAAGACTTCTATACCATCTTTTATCTGACTTTGTACCGATCAAAGAGTTTTCCGTTTGTTGAATATGTTTTATCAGAAAGAACTGATGGACTTGGAATATAATTGATCCAATTAAAAAAATTTAATTTAATCACTTTACTTGCGAAACAAAAAATACTAAGAGCTTAGTTTCATATATATATATATATATATATATATATATATATATATTTTTTTTTTTTTTTTTTTTTGATTGAACATGTGTTATGTTGCGTGTGTGATAAAAAAGAAAGAGAGAATTGGATAGTTTACTCTTCATGTTTAGTGGTACAACGAGAGTTAATGTCTGCACTTTTGTTGCGGATTAGATATAGGGTATAATAAATTAGTAATATATTATTTATTATTTTTTTTATAATAGTTTGTAATATTTATCAAGAGGTTAATATTTATCTAAAGTATAATAAAACAGTTTTTAAATTATTACAAAATGTTAATATATTATAGTAGAAAGATTATTTATTTTACAATTTTTGTTTTCCTTTCTTGTGTTGCCCTTCTTCGTTGTAAGCACAAAGAAAAAAATAGAAGGCCAAAACGAAATTCAATTAAATTATAAATAAGAGAAGAAGGAAAGTAATGAATCTTTTGTCATTAAGCTGCTAATTATGTATTAATAAATGTAAATAAATTAGATACCTGGTTAATTTTTGCTTTCTCGATGCTTCAATTGATGTTGTTTTTGATCTAAAAGCGAAAAAAATATATTATTTTTTATATAATAGATAATATGTTATGTATTTTATTGAATTAAATATGAATTTATGATTAGTTTTTATTTTTTTATAATTTTTTTTGGATCAGGTGTTTTTGGATCTAGGGATAAGGTTAGTATTATCTTTGTTTCAGAGATAGTTAGTAGTGCTGGAAGAGGCAGTGGAATTAATTCATCATCATCGAATATTTTTAATATTATTATATCAATTAATGCTCCTCTAGTTCTAAAATAAACTTGAAATATTTTTGTTTGTCCACATAATTGTTAGATTATTGGTGACGGTATTGTTGGATCAATATAACCTTCTTGTATAGTCAAAACTGTACAAGGCTTTTTAATCAGTACCTGAGCTGCTTTTCTGAATATGGTTATGACTATAATTCTTATTTCATCGTCGATTCTTGTATTTAATTTGTACCTGTTGGATCAGTGATGTGAAAAAATTATTTAGTATAATAAAAAAATCCAATTTTAATTAATAATTAATAAATTAAATTATACACTTTTTTGTATAAGTGAAATTATTTTTTTTAATATCTAAATTAATTCAGAAAATATTAATAAGAATTACTTAATTATGTTTTATACTATAGAATTGGAGTTGATGTGAAATGACCGTATGTGTCGTACCACCATCCGTTCCCTACTTCACGAATTTGTCTAGAATATTATGAGCAAGAGTTATAGTACCAACCTTGATGTATCTAAAATTTATATATTATTACTTTTATTGTTAATTTCATTCTCTAAGAATAAAAAAGAGCATGATGTTAGTTTAAATTATAGTATATAGTGATCTTTTTAATAATACTATTATATTTATATTAACTTATTGTGCCAATTGATCTAGTTGATTTAACTTTGCAATTATTTTTTTATTTTGTAATTTTTGTTGCTCCAGTGGTTGGATATCCTTTGGAATAAGTGCTTGGAGAAATTCGAGATGTTGAATTATGTGCTGGAATCTGAATAATACATTAGTGAAAATAGGGGAAAAAAAAGAAATAATGTGTAATAAAGATAAATAAAGTAGGATGTTTTTTTATTTTATAATAAAAGAAGATACGTAAAGTCATTATTACCTTGTTTTTAACGCATTGGTTTTAGGTATGTTTATATTCATATAATATATTGTCGTGCATATACTTGCAGCATACATATTCCCTGTTTGATATAAAAATTCATGTTAACTAGTGAGTCATTTGAATATAATATTTTTATATATATGTATAAAAAAGATTATTAATTACCTAGATATTATTTTATTGTCATAGATACAAAGATAGTTATAGCTAGTTCTTCAACTATTTTTACAACATCAATATTAAATTTTTTCGTTGTTTTTCCCCATAATGTGATTTGAAGCCTTTCACTCTTGTAATTGAAATGAGATAGTGTTAAAGTATGATTAAAATAAATATAAAATAATTTTAGATATATGAATTTCGGTAATAAATATACTAATTACCTGATATTTTGTATTGTTAATGTTCGTCTCGATGCCAATTTTCTTCTGATGTTAGTTTCTTCTAAGTCTTGTATTTCTGTTAGTATTCCTATAACATATAGTACAATGGAAGAAAAATAAATATTAATTTGAAAAGTTTTTGGATAATTATTGATAAAGATTAGTAGAAAGATAAGATTATAATTAATAATACCTGATAATATATCATGTATATCTGTTATTGCGGGTAGGTAATTAAAGTCTACAAAGTAGAATTTGTGCATCGGGATGTTAGTTATGGGTGTTGTTATTGGAATTAAAGATGTTGTTCTGACAAATTATAACATTGCACTGTGGGGTATAATTTTATATTTTGGCTTGTTGGGCGCAATATTAAAGTTGTTGATGCGATATATTTCTTCTTCTATTATTTGTTGTAGGATATAATCCGTATCTCGAGTTTTAATTGTTCCATAGATTGCTTCGTATTGTATTATTTAGTTATTATATAATATTTTGTTAGAATTAGCTTATAGAACATATATGTGTTTGGTATATTAAATTGGGATAAAATATAATATCAAGTGATTTGATGTTATTTACATACCTCATGATCGACTAAAATATAGTAAATACTTATTAAGTGCCCTATTGTGTAATCGTTATTATGCTAGAGTCTATTGATACGTACTTTAATTGCTGTATAAATCTCATTTTAGTTTAAGAGATTGTATTGGTGTTGCTTTTTTTATTCTTTTTTTACCTGCAAAAACGAAAAAAAAATTGTAAAATATAGATAATATGAAGAGTATTCGAAAACTTTAGATATAAAAGGTTTGTAAAAATAAATATAAATTTGTATTAAAATTATATTTTAATATGTGAATTAGTAATAAAATTTCCATACGTAGATTGCCGTGTAAAATTTCTTTGTAAACTATATTTTTAACATAATTTGAATATTTACTGATAGATTTATTTATTAATATATATAATCTTTTAGGACTTGTTACTCATAATAAAACTATATATAATTGACCATATGTAAAGATTTCATCTTCTAAATAAATGCCAACTTTATTCAATGATTGTCTTTGATTTTTATTTATTATCATTGCATAACAAGTTTTTACAGGAAATTGTCGTTTTTTTAAAGTAAATGGCCATTTAAACTCGTTTACAGCCATTTCTATTTTGGGATATATATTTTTTCGCTTTCATTAGTTGAATTTATAATTTGACCTTTTATGATTCTATTTGTTAATTGTGTAATAGTAAGTATTGTTCCATTATATAATTCCATTGATTGATTTAAATTTTGTAATAATATTATAGGAGTTCCTACTTTAAGATTTAATTCATGTCGTAGTATGCCATTGAAATTTAAGGTATATAAAAATTCTTAGGGATATAAGAGATTAAGTTCATCAATATTTTTAGTTGAAGCTATTATTGTATCATAAATATAATAAGTTTTCGATTCATTAGGTATTAAAGATAATATATATATATATATATATATATATATATATATATTATCAGCTATTTTATTTTTTGGAGTTATTATTACTCTATGTCGTATATAGTCGATATTGTCAAAGTTTTTTTTTTGGCAAAATCATCATATATTAAATCAGAAATTTTTCGATTGGGTTTGATTCATATTGTATAAGAGTTATTTATACTTGCGTTTATTATGTCTTATTTTGTTCAAGTAGAGATAACATGTAAAATTTGTCAAAAATCACCACCTAATATAATTATCATTCCACCAAAAAGTTGGTCAAAATTATTTTTTAAATCTTATAGTGTTTTATTTAAAGCTTCAAAACAATATTTATTACTCATCAGTGCAATGTCCCATAATATTAATGATATTTTTTCGATTAATTTTACTAATTGAATTCCCTTTTTGATATGGCAAGTAGAAAATTTATCTGTTGATAAAGATATTCGAAATCTTGAATGTGCAGTTCTGCCTTTTGGTAATAATAACAATGTTATTCTAAATGATACGACAGCTAAAATAATTCCATTATTTGATCTAATTTTTGTAATAATTGTGTTCCATAAATAAGTTTTTCCAATACCTCCGTGCGCATAGATAAAGAATAAGCATTGCATTTTATTGTTTAATGATTCTATAATTTGTTCATAAATATAGCTTTGTTTGTTATTTAAATTTCTTTCTAAAATAATATTTTCTTCTTTTTAATTTATTAATGTCATAGTCTAGTTCTTCTCGCAAAATTTTATTATTTAAATAATCAATTAATGTTCCTGTTAGTATAAGTAAATTAAAATTTGTTAAAATAGATAAATTTAGGTTTAATTGTTTTTCTAGTTTATATAATATGTAGTTGTATAATTCGTTTTTAGGAATTTAAAAGTTTGGGTTATTGATAAAGTCTTAATTCTGTGTAAAATATCTTATGTCATAAGTTTCCAATGATTTTCAAGTAATGTTATTAGATTATTTATATTACAGAATAATAAAATTATGGTAAATAATTATCGTAATTGATGTAATGTTGACCAAAATGAGGCTTCTAATATTGATTCATTCCATTCTTTATCATCTCATAATAAACCTAATATGTTGCATACTGTTTGATTTATTGAATATGTTATACTATTAATAGTCCGTGTAGATTCGAAACTTGTTGCGTTTTTTTTATGATTTAGTAATAATTTTTAGGTACTATAATTCTCCAGAATTTGGATGGACATAAAAAGTTCATCCAATTGAATATCTTAACTTTCTAGGCGTCCAAATTTTGTCTTCATTATTCCATATCTACTTAGTAGAAAATTGTATATACGAAAGTTTTTTGGTTTCTATATTAATTTTATTTATTTCCATCTATTTTATTAAAGTTGTTCTTTGAAATACTGGTTGTCTAACTATATTATTAAGACATTGATTTGAACGAAATATTATATTTTGTATGTGCAGTAAATAAATTGTTAATCTTTGTATTACTGAATTTCTATGATGTATAGAATATTCATACAATCTCCATATAGCTTCATATGGTGTTATATATCGATAATTAATATAATTTTTTATTTCATTTATTTCTTTATTAATAGTTTGTTCAGATTGTTCTTTGCATATGTTATCTTCTATTACTGTTCTTATTCTATCCCAGCCTTTTGTTAAATATTTAAATAAGTATTTTATTAATATTGATTGTGAACATATTTCAATATTTATATGAGTGCGAAATTTTAGATATGGATCTTTGTTATAAGGAACTATATATCTGTTATCTAATTTGATATTTTCTTTTTGTACATAAACTGTTATATTTCGATGTTTGTAGTTGACAAATCCATTTTCTTTAATAGTTATTTCGTTTTTAAATTGTTTAGGGAATTTTTTTGGAACAAATTGAGTTTTTCATACACAGAGCATTTGTTTTCGTGGCACCACATGGCCGATGTATCAGGAGTTCTGTTATAATATTGTATTCTGTGTTTTTCTCAAGATTAGCTATTTTGACAGATATAAATTTATCTATCTGTGATAATTCAGATAATTTTTTATCAGGATATAGCTAGAATAAAAAATGGTAATGAGGTAAGCCTCGTTTTTGAAATTCGACGACGTATATATCTATATTACAAAAAAGATATAGAAAACAAAGGAAATGTATTAGTTTTTATTAAGAATGGAAATTAATATTTTTTATTATGTATTTTAATTTATTAAATTTAATGATATGGTCTTACTTGCAATAATGTTCCGAAAATATTTTCAGTTTTAATAGTAGATAAAATTTGATTTAATTTCATTTTAAAGATTTTAACGATTATATTTGGTCTATCTTCAGGCTTTTGATCAGGAATTTTATTTAAGGTACGTGTAATTTTAAGCCATTTAGAATTACATGTAAATATTATGAATAAATCAGGATTTCCATACTGTCTGCATAATGCCATTGCATCTTGATAATTTTGGATCATATATCTAGGACTTCCACTATGACTGGATAAGAGAATAATTCTTTTGCCAATTGCTCTGGTATTTGTATCTCCTTTTGTAATGGCATCTTGGATGCCTTGATAAATTTCGAATCTTAAATTTTTTGATTTTTTTTTCTGGCATAATTTAGTCGATATTCTTCAACAGAAGAGTATACATCAACTACATATTGTTGAAAAATTCTTCTGCTTTTTAATGAAATATTATTTATATTTTCACATTGTTGTAGTTGATAATAGTAAAATGCTCCCATATGTATTCTATTTGTTAAGGGTTGTTTGCCTGGTCTATCTAAATTCCAATTTATATCGGGTTTATAACCATCTTCCCCATATAAAAATAAGAGTGGATATTAAAAGGCTATATAGGATGGATGTAATTTTGTGATTCTTTATAAATTTTTTTATTTTATCTTGAATTATAATATTCCTTCCTTGTTCATATTCACTAATATATCCAACAATGAAACCCCCTATATCATTTGATGTAGGTAGTTTGTATTGATTATTATCAGTAGATCGTCGTCCTATTAGTCTTAGTTTCATAGATGGAATGTTATTTGCAGTATACCTATCTTTAACTATACGAAAAAATTTACTAATTTATTATTTTCATTAAGCATTTTAATTAAATTTTCGGTAATTAATTTTGTCATTTCTTTAGATGCATCGTCGAGTAGAAATGTTGATATTGAATTTTTAATTTCGTTTTCTATGTCAAATATATATAACAAATCTTGGAGGATTGTTATTAGTTGGTAATAGTGATCTTATAAGATAGTGTATTTGGCCACTTATTTTAAAAATATATGGATCATCTGAGTTTCCTATATTTTACTCTATATTTACTCCAAAAGATGTGAATAAAAACATAGAATTAAAGGTTCTAATATTTTTATAGAAATATGTACTTAAAGGTCTTCCATAATAATCAAGTAAAAGATCTAGGAATGGAGGAAGATTCTCTATTGGAGGGAGTTTAATTTTCCCATCTTTACAACATAGATTATGTTTTGCTGGATACGTTTTTTTGATGGACTCATCAAACCAAAAGGCTGCACCATAATATCTACAAACGCAGGAACAATTTCCAAGATCATAATATTTATTTCTATCACCTGTGATACAATATGGAGTAAGAATATTAAATTAATAAATTTATAAAAAGTTAAGCTTATAACAGTGAAAGAATACTTTTTTTCGATTTTTATCTGGAGTAAGAAAAATCACTTTGTTCACTAGAATTAGTTGATGATGATGCCTCAGGCAAGTGAGAAAAGCATTTTTCAGAATTTTTAAAGATTTGCACTTAAGTAAGCTTTGATTAATAAAAATTTTCTAAAATAATGTTGAGATCGTCGTACCGATGATTTGAATAATCATTACAGCTAGTTGAAGAATCTTCGTTCAGAAGACAGTGACGACGTTGTGTACGCTAATGTCGTGATAAGAAAAATTTTTTTAGCATTGTTCTATTATTTATTAAGCTGGTAAAAATAAAAGAAAATATTATTTTGCTAATAACTTTTATTCAAATATTATAGAATAGTTATAAAATATTATTTATCATATTTTTCGTTCGCGTTTTTGTTTTGTTTTTTTTTTTTTGTAATTTGTTAAATTCGTTATTTAGATTAGGTAAATTTGATTTTGGATAATTATTTTTTATAAAACTTTGATATTACTATGTTAGGGCTGTTTAATATTGTCTTTATTATTTTCGATATTATTGTTGCGGTATTATTTATACATCAATATTTTTAAATATGTTTTATAAGTTGTCTTTTTTAAAACATGAGATTTTCTGGAAAGTATGTACTTTAATTTTTATTATTTATTATTGTTTATTATTTCTTCATATAATATAAATTTAAGATCTTTGTTTTTTTTAATGATTTTTAAAATTTTTTAATTTTCACTTATATACTTTATAGACAATTAGATTTTAGATAAGAATTATGCTCTATTTTTTTCTTTCAATTTTAATATTTTTAAATGTACTATGTTTTTGTTTTTGATTGCCTAATTTTTTTCTTCTTTTTTTTTTAATAAGTACATACTAACATTTTTTTGGTTTAGTCATAAGTTATTTATTTATTTTAATTTGATTAATTTTTTTCAACTTTAATAAGATTCTTTCTTATAGTTATTTTTTTTGCTCTTGAATAAAAGTATGCTATTATTTTTTTTTTAAGAAAAGGATATAAGCTTATTTATTCTTTTTCAAATAAAATTTTATACCAAAATTTATTCTATAATGTATGTAATTAGAAATTTTTGCATTTTAATCTTTTTATAATTAACCTAATAATTGACTTAGTTTATTAATTTATGTTAGTTATGCAAAATACTTTAATAGTAGTAATATTATTTTTTTTTGTTATACTATTAATATTGTTTTGTACTCTCTCTCTCTTTTGTTTTTTTTTTCTTTTTATTTTTTAATAAATGAAATTAAGTATTATATACACTTTAATGATTGTGGATAAAGGTCAAGTATAAAATTGATTTCAACTGTTAAGTTTATAAATTTGTATAATGTATTCAATATCTTGTGGTAATGTTAAGAATATGTTTCTAGCTTTCCTATATTTGTAATATTATATGGTGTTTTTTTCAATAAAGGTTCTACATTTTACGTATATGCTATGAGATTTATTGTAATCACGCTTTCATTTTAATATCTAAAATCGTTACAATTGGAAAAAAAAAACAAATGAGAATAAAAATATTATCTATATGAATAAGGTATTACATTACATGTAGAACAAATTCGAATACATAATAAATTAATCTAAGAATTTCACAATAATATGATGATTTTACAATGATGATAATTAAAATATGCTCTGGTTCTTATTTTCTTTTCCTTCATACTAAAGTCTTTATCTTCTTCTTTTATCAATGAAGCAGTAAAGTTGTTCACCAATGAATATATGTATATATATATATATTTAATTTTTTGCATGTATTATAATTATGTAATAATATCTGGATAAATATAACTGATTTAATACGTGAATATATAAGATATTTGGCTCAAATATTTAACAGTATTATCAATATGTAGCAAGTTTAGAAGATATTGTATTTCCAAGTGTTTATCCAACTACCTAAAAAATCATTTTCTCGCTATGCAAGAATGTATATTTTTAGAAATTAAATAAACACGAAAAATATTATCAGTATAATAGAATACTTGCCATATATATTATACCTGTTAAGTAACAACAAATAGATCATAAGAGTATTAGCTTATGAATGCCTAAAAACTATCAGGTAAATAATAGTTAGAATAAAGAAAAATCACACCATTGAAGGAAAATGAGAGAAACTAAGAATTTAAAATAGATCCAAGGAGAATATAGAACTAACGATGGTATTTATCAGAAGACAATAATCAAATAAAAATAGAGGAGAGAAAGCATCTAACTAAAAAGAAAGAAAAGAGCATCAAGTCTAGGGAGAAGAGAAAAGGAGATCTTTGGATAGGAAAGCAAGAGTGAAAGAGCATTAGGAGGTAGCAATGAACGGATAAAACCCAAGCAAATAACCAAAAAATTCCCACTAAAATAACTTAAGCCAAGCATCTATTCGAGGGTTCTTTAGGTAAAATTACAAATATTGACAATGAAAATACTTTAAAACCACACCCAAGATGGCTACAGTAAGAATTTAAAGGGCATAAGGTAATTGCGGAGTCCTATAAAAACCATTGAATCCTAAGAAGAGAAAAAAATAAGAAAAGGTAATAATTATTCATCTACAACGGTAATATCCTCAGCTTATTCTAAAGAATTTGAAAACTAAAATCGAAATAAAGTTACTGAAGGAGCTCTAATCCGACAACCAACTCTTACAATACCTTAGACACAAATGCCACGAAACTACTCTTTGACAGGAAACTAAGTTTACTATGTAATAACAGATACTATTAGACATAGCAATCTTTGGGGAGTTAGCATATTACTTTATATGATATAGAAAAAAAAAAATACTCATCAGCGCTAAATGTATAGAATTATAAAGTAGACTTGAAAGAGACCAAAATAGAACTAAGTAAAAAAGTGGAAGAGGGAAGGCAAAAAAAGGAACATTGAATGACTGGAATTAAAAAAAGAAGTCACAGAATGAGGTAGGGGGGACAAAAAGAAAAAAAAAATCCAAGAAAAACAACTTAATTATAAAGTACAGAAAAGAAAGATATCAAACAGAGAGAGGCAACAGAACAGACATAACCACTCTTCACTACATCCAATCCAAAAAGAAAGATGTAAATGCTTAACAGTGTATATTAATGAAGGACATAACATAATGCAATCAGATTCAAATATAGCAGAATTTAATAAAACATTCCAACAGTTTATAACATTCAGTACAATAGTAACGAAATAAATGCATCAATACTATATCACTAATACATGAAGTAAACATTAATTAATAAAAGAACAAAATACATATATAAGTTAAAGAAAAAAGAATAAATGAAGATATAGATCAAATATAATAAATATATGTAATACCTGAAACGCTTCACAGAAAGACAGCTCTTGTAACCAACTCTCAACAAAGTTCAGATTGTAAGTAGGGCAAAAAAAGCAAGTTTCAATACAGTGGGTAAAGTAAAAGAAGGGAACAGTGTACTTAGTAAACTATGGTAAGGAGGATGATAAAGAGAGATAAAATGTGGTGAGCATAGTTAGAAAATATGGTGTATATATATAATATATATATACATACGCATAATCAAATAAGATCAAAAAATGTATAAGAGGTACTGAAGTAAATTAAATAGGTAGCAATACCCCAATAGAACACATAATAAAGTAAATATTTTTTTTTTTTAAAAAAGGGTCAAAAACTTATCCAACACAAAAGTCTAAACTTAACAAACAATAAATTCCAGCATTACTTTCCTAACGTATAAAAAAACCCTCTAGAAATATATTTAGAGTAAAAAAAAAACAGAAATATTTTTGTTGTTCTAATCTCCTTTTAATTAAAATATATATACAGTACTAAGACCATAAATAGGAAAGAACAGAGCATTAATAAGGAAAACAGAAGTCATGATTAGCGTAAAAAAATCTTAAACACATAATAAATATCACAATTAAAAAAGAAAGGACCAAAAAAACATAGAGACCCGAGAATACTCCAAAGAATAGCCTAAAAATGTAAAACGGTAAAGATGAAATCTCAAGACATAGGTATACACATATACATACATATATATATATATGTATATACATATATGTCTACAAGAATTATAACAAATAGCCCAATGGAAATAAACAGAAAATAAAACCCAGCCCAAAAGCCACAAAATCCAAAATCGACAGACTCATTGACCCATTATTTAAAAGTGCATATCAATAGCCAAAAATCCAACAAATCTAAAGCATACACATATCGAAGTACAATAGAAAAATATAATCAAAAAGAGAAGAACAACATACTCACAATAAGATCCTAAGGAGCACATATGCAACAAAATCCAGAGGAGCAAGAATGCAATAGAACAATGATCCATAGTAGAGATAACATCATAGAAAAAAAATAATTATTGAAAAAATAATTATGGGATGAAAAACTACCAGATAAAAAGAGGTAAACACCATATCCACAATAAGATCCAGAGGAACGAAATAGGCAACAAAATTTTGATCCAAACAACCAGATCTACATCTATAAACTAAAGATTCGAAAACAAAAACTGAAAGAAAATAACCAAAAGCCAAGGAATAGAAGATGAGCGAAAGGAAGAAATGGGGGAAAAAACAAAAGAAAATACCTCAAATTGAAGAAGACGGAGAAGAATCACTAAAGGAAAGACAGCAAAATTCATAATTTATAATAGATCCAATGGAAAAATAAAGAAAAGGACAATCGAAGAAGATAATAACTAAACCAAGACAAAGAATAAAGGAAAAGATTTCATGAAAGAGGAAGAAAAGAGTATCTGGTTTAGAGAGAAGAGAGAAGAAGACCATTCAAGAAGAAAGAGAATGAAGAGCATCAGGCAGAACAACCAAGGGGTCAAAACTCTATCAAATGCAGAAACAACCCCCACCAAAATCATTTCAGCCAAGCGTCCATCTGAGAGTCTTTCAGTAAAATCACAAACACTAAAACTAAAAAGAATGAAAACCCACACTCACAGTGAGGCTATAGATAGTAACCTCATAAAAACCAAACACCAATAATAAAAAGACTAAAAAATCACACGTAGAAGCTACAATGAAAATTGACAGGGCACAAGCATCGTCGTAAAACCTTAAAAAGAGCAGTTTAAAAAAAAAAAATCAAAAGGCACCACTGTTCATCTAGAGTGATTTATTCCTCTTTAGATATATATATAAGATATATATAATAATGTGAGGATGACAACTAGGACATGCTCAAACAACAGCTGAGTCAACACGAATTTCTAGCATTATTATTATTTTTTTATTTGTTTTCATTTAAAAAAAAAAAAAAATGAAAGAACTCCTCGAGTCTTTAGTTTGGAAACAACTTGAGTAAATGGAGTAAATGACGAAGTTCTTATCAATATAATTTAAAGTGTAGGAGTAGCAACCAGCCTTAACAATTTTTTATTGCATGACCAAAGGTTCCTTACATACGAACGTCTGTTTTGACTCGTGGCTACTTATTCTAAGAATACAATCTGAGATTAAGGACTAATGGACGCATTCCATTTAAGTCTCAAATTCCTTTTACTTGAGCCTATGACAAACTAATCCTAAATGTTACCATACCTTTAGGAGTAAGCCTTAGCCACTAGCTACAAACCTTACAAACCTTAGTAGTAATTTATTGGTAAAGTAGTAGTGAAGAATGAAGAATGAAGATTATAATAGAAGTGATCATGCCATGAATCGTGGTGGGTTGTTTGGTTCATGTGCACTCTCGGATGCTTTCCTTTCAAGCTTCCTTTTAACCGATGAAGCAGGTCCAATATTTATTTTGAATTCCCTTTTACCATCTAGACCCAAATTCACTTTCGTTTTCATCTCTCTTTCTAGAGGAATAGATCCAAATTCCAAATCCACATAAGAGGTGAATGTGGATTTAATTAAACTCCACTTAAGAAAAAATAAAGAAACATTAGCATAAAAATATTTAGAAGGAGCATTATCAATTTTGACTTTAAAAAAAAAAAGGATAAGACGAGAAAATGGATAAAATATAAATTATTTACAAAATTATGAATTTTATTTAGACTTTTAGAATTTTAAAATTATCCCGAATATCAACACCGGTCAAAAATTAAAGACCATGATTGAAAATGCCAAGTGAATGAGGCGTTGTCGGGATCCCGTTTGAACATATTCAGCTGTGGTCGAAAAAAAATTTTGATCTATTCTTCGACCTAGTTGAAACAATACAGCTAAGATAAAGGTCAAGCATAGTTGAGCTCTTTTGAACACCTGACCAAATTCTATTAAGCACAATCGAACGATGGTATGGTACTATTAGGTGTTTTAAGATTTGCGAGAGAATAGACTATCTAACTAATTTTATATGTGTATTATAATAATAAAAAGAATGCTAAACACATTCTATTTTTCATTTTTTTTAACATTTTCCATCCTCATAGTCTGATATATAAATTATATTATATAATTTAATATTTTAATAACATAATAAATCATAATAAAATTTATATACATAAAAATGAGATTTCCATCCTCACATTCTGACATATGAATTATATTATACAATTTAATATTTTAATAATATAATAAATCATAACAAAATTTATATATATAAAAATGAGATTGAAAAAGTAGAGAAAAAAATATAAAAAAGATGGGACTGAAAAAGTGCAAAATGAATATAAAAAGAGCGCCTCTTCTAGCAATAAAGACTACTTTAAATAATATTTATGGCTGAGATTTTTTTTTTTTTTTTTTCACGGTATTGATACACCCGTCGCCTTATGTAAGTACCCCTTTTTAATTTAGCTTTTCCTGTACGTAAATACCCCTTTTAATTTTTCTTTCTAGTTTTCCCGACCCAAGACAATACAATCTTTCCTTTTTCATGATGATGACGATTTTGGTAAACAAAATAGTATCCCGTTCTTTTTCTCCCTAAAATTTTCCTTTAGCCAATTTTATTTAGCTCATTATTCTTCCTATTTATATGACCTTGTCAAAATTAATTTTAGGGTCATAAAATTTACCTATTTTTCCCAATCCCATTGATTAGAGTCTAGACACTCCATAACTCACCCAACCTTCCTCCTCCGGTCTTCCTCAACTCCCATCATTATCAATGTCATCACATCCAACGCTCCCGATCTCATCCAACCCCCAAACGGACCAAAAAATCCCAGCCGTCGATCCCAATCCTAAACCTCCTTTCTACGTCCGAATAATCCTCACGCGCCTCCGCGTCCTCGCCCGCCACGCGCTCTCCAACCGCCGCCCCTGGACCGAGCTCATCGACCGGACCGCCTTCTCCAGGCCGTCCTCCGTCTCCGACGCCGCCTCGCGAGTGCGGAAGAACGCCGCCTACTTCCGCGTCAACTACCTGACCCTACTCGCGTTTGTACTCGCCTACTTTCTCATATCCCACCCGCTCTCCCTCCTCACCCTCGCCCTCCTCGTCGGCGCGTGGCTCTTCCTCTACGCTCTCCGGCCGTCCGATCAGCCCCTGGTAATCCTCGGCCGTACGTTCTCCCACGCCCAGACCCTGACCGCCTTGGGCCTGGTTACGGCGGTCGCTGTCCTGGTCACGAGCGTGGTGTCGCTACTCGTATCGGCAGCGATTGTGGGGGTGGCGATCGTGTGCGGTCATGGTGCGTTTAGGGATCCTGAGGACCTCTTCCTGGACGAACAGGAGTCCTCTGGTTTTTTCTCCTTCGTCGGTGGGGCTGCTTCATCTGGATCTACAGCGCTGGGTCCCCCCATGATCTCCATCGTTTGAAAATCTTTTCAATCTACAAACTTTCTCTTGGACCATTATGCCCCTTTGTTTCTTTTTGTCTCTCTCTTTTTTTGGTTGTTTTCCGGGGAATTTTTCTGACATTGACAGTTTAGAATGGTATAAAAATTGAACATTTTGTTACAAACTGTTCTACAGTACTTTTTTTATACAATATTTTGGTTTGTATTACTATTCTTTTTTTTTTTAATATTTACAGATTTTATTTATCCAGTAAATATAATGTATTACCATTTATTTGAGATCATATGTTTGGGACCCCAAAAAATAAAAAATTTGGAATTACAATCCATACACTCATCCACCCAACTCAAGAAACTTTCTTTGAGACTAGCCGGGCAAAGAAAACACTTGCAATCACATTACTTAATCATGTCAAGTTAGTGCAGACTTCATAGTTGGTAAATAGAAAAGCACATCTATCACTAAATTTCTGTTAGTTTAGTCCTTGTAAAAGGAGATGTTGAGAACTAATGATTACCAACTTTGCATTGATATTATGACAGCAATAATATAATAAAACAAAAAATACATAGGAGTACCATGATGGCAGGATGTCAAAAGTCAACTACTCAATATAAAATCTCAAATGTCAAACACGTGAGAGTGATATTATAATTTACAAGATCAAATGCAAGTCGGGGAACTCTTTCTGTTACAACTTGGGGAAATCAAAGATCTACCAAGTACACCCTTTTTCGTTTATTGTTTCCATGTAAAGCTATTTCAATTGGGTGGGATATGAATAAAAATCTGAAGGGATTAAAAAAAAAGGAAAGAGAAGAACGAAAGAAGATTAAAACTTTTGAATTCACATCCGTTAGGTTCAACTTCCCTCTCTTGCATAGCTGCAGGTGTCCTCGGCAACCTTTGCCCATACGTTTGAAATTTTCTCGGCATATCCCACCTGTGAAAATGACATAGAACGAAGACTTGTATCACAGAAAACCTAGCCACAATGTGTTCACTGAAAGACAAAGAATACTCTACTATTGTCTCATCCAAAGAAAAAACATTTATACTTCGTCACGTGTAAATTCATAATGAAAGAATTTCAAATTGACCTTAAGCGTGGAAAGTGAGAGGTAGAAGACGATTCAAAGCAAAACCAAAACGTCTACAATGACCAAAAATTCTCAAGATTTAACATATTTCAGCAAACAGATCACTTGCACAGAATAAAATAAGTTCAACCTAAATGGAGAACAAATGGCAGATTTCAATGTTACACGTTGACAAGAACGTATTAACAAAGATGTTATCTAGGCCTAACAAATCCTCCTTATCTATCCCAATGGTAGTTTTTTGGGGAGAGGGGTGGGTGGGGGGCAAACGGGTTGACAGCTGCTTGGAGAAGAAAAAGGAAACAAATGAATAAAGAGGATAAGGTGCTAGAAACCTTTAAAATGAATAACTACCTGATTAAGAACAAATCCCTTCAGCATGTTCAAGAAGTCAGCATCCCTCTCTCTGTCAAACCTTTCAAGTTCACTCCTATTGTTTTCCTGCATCCAAGACAAACATATAAGCAATGGAAAGGGAGAGAGAACAAGACTAAAGAGCAAGATGGTGAGATTCAGGATCTAGCCTCTGAGATAATATCTCAATGTTCACCAGAACTGTTATTGCAACAGAGCTAAGTTACTGGGTTCAGATAGCTTATCATTTCTTCTAGCAAAAGAAGGCTTATTTTCCAGGCATAAGATTTTGCTGCAGGAGATCTAAAGGTTTAACCAGTACTAGCGGTCACAGTACGTAAGATTTGACTCCCTTACATTATTGGGAAATGGGGGTTCATGCTACCAGAGTGATATCTCTAGCAAATAGATGAAGATGGGACTTGATAAATAATGATACTAGACCCCCAGAAAGATAGTAACAATTCCACTCCCCCAGGCTTTCAGTATCCATCTTTCAAAGCACATTTCGGAAAACAAAACGGCCAAAAAGCAGTCAATGCCATCATTACGCAGCAATCTGCTTGATAATAAGTAACATTATATTTACCCATAATGCAATGGAAATATCATCCCACCATTTTCAAAGATTAGCACAGAGTTTGCTTGCACCCTCTTAGTCAACATCTCACAGTTTGCTTCCATGGTAAAAAATACTATTACCATCGTATCCAAATACCACTGCTTATATTAAAGAGGTAAGGAAGCTACACACCTAACCAAGTATTTGAATTTCCAATTCTAGTATCATTTCTTATCCAACCCCGGCCCCACAAAAAAAAAAAAACAAAAAACTTCCGAGTCCAGTACCTAATCATCCCACTATCTCAAGTACAAAGACATAACAGGGACTCATTCCTCTACATGCAGGTGTATTGGAGAGAGGGAGAGAGCCGATTAAAATGTACCATGACGTATGTTTGCGAAATTCTATGCCACTAGTCTACTACCAACTTACTTCCTCATAATACTAATTGCTTCCCTAGACATAACTGCACATTTCTCAAGTACTGCTTTACTCCCTCATAATACTAATTGCTCCCCTAGACATAACGAAGCAGTACTAAGCATTTCTCACATACTGCTTGACAACCTTTTACAAAATTATATCCAAGTCGGGGTTTAATATAGTAACCTCTAAACAAATTATACACAATAGACTTACAACCTAGGGATAGAAAGACCATTATTTTAGCGCAGGTATCATAAAACTCATCAAGTTAAGAGACAAACAGTTAAAAAAAAAAAAAAAAAAAAAACCTGATTTCAACCATCATGTACAAACCTTCAATTAATCCTAGGCTATCACATGGGCCAAAGCAATCAAGATGGCTGATTAAGTGATTATTACCAAGAACGCAGGTGAACCAATTAGCTGGGAAAAAATTAATCCGTTGAAAGTATGAGCAAAATGGAAGGAAAGATATTATATGAACGTAGCAGTGAGATAAACAGCACACACTTTAATTTAGATAGATTCTTTATACCATAAAAGAAAAATATCAACATTAGGTAAAAGCACAACGTTATCAATGGAGAAAATACATCACTAATGGACCTCGCTGTTGTAATATTCTTAATTCCAATAAATAACTGAATTAAGATACGATTAATTAACTTGAAGGAATTAAATGCTACCTTGATTCGCTCATATTCTCTGGTTGCTACATGTTTAGCATCCACTGTAACCCTTATGGTTTCTTTCAACTCCTCCAGTTTACGAATCCTAGATTTGTCACCCCCAAATATTTTGGATGATGCTACCTCAAGTTTTTCAGCCCTTGACTGCAATGAATCTAGCTCGGATAGAAGAGTCTGCACAGTCAGTAAAGCACTTGAGCGGTCTGCAAATGCACTGTTGACAGCTAACATGAGCCCAAGATATTCATGGAGTGTGTCCTGCAATAGACATAAAGGAATCATAAGAAAAGAGAAAAAATGCAAACAAAAGCTGCTTCTCTACAGTATCTAAAAAGCTGGTGAATGGCTTAGCTAGTGCGGGCACTAAGTTTGCAATACAATTAGCTAGGTTTTCATTCATCAAATGAAAATGCTTCCTAGTAGTTCCGGAGAATTAGCGGCATATATTAAAACTTACAAACAAAATTAACCCAAAAATTCTATGACAAAGATTTACAATTACCAAATGTTTGACAGTCTGAGCATTCAATTCGCGATAGAATCTGCTGGCTTTGACAGCAGCTGTAGCCAGACTTTTCATGTCAGCAGCCCGGACCCTTTGAGCATTAGAAACCGCCTCCTCAGTCTCGAATTTGGTCAACTTAATAAAAGCCAACCCCAATTCTCCCAATGTTTCTCCCATATCTTGTTGAGCTCTCACAAGTGATTCAGCCTATCACCACAACATAAGAGGGAAAAAAAAATCCATTAACCATTCTAGGACTTTAGAATCGACATTAAAAAGTTTAAAACAACTGCAAATGCAATTACCTGCTGGGAAGCATTAGTGAGTTGTTGTTCGAGATCGTGCATTTTCTCTTTCTTCTCCATGAACTCCTTATCCTCCTCAACAAGGGGCGGCTTTGCACCTCCCCAATCATTGGCCACTGATTGCTTTAGCTCCTTGAACAATCTCAACAGGTCCCTCCCGCCTTTTGCAGGCTGCACAACTTCGTGGGGCGCCACCGCACTATCGGTGAACAACTGCTTTGGAAGCTTCACAGCCCCGTCAAGCATCCTTGACGCGACGTCGGTGGTCGTGGGCAGGGGAAGCTTCCCCTGAACCTGCAAGAAAACCTTTAATTCATCGCTCTTCTTGATCACAGGGTGATCAGCCAACCTCCTCAAGTACTTCTCCAATGCCACCCTCCTCTGCTCCACAAACTCTTGCTTCTGCATCACCTGGCTCTCCACCACGCTCTTGTCCGGCCTTGCCGGCACGAAGAACCCTCGATACGACTCCGCCAGCCGGTCCGACAACGTCACCACGTCCCGGAACCGTCTCCGGACGCTGAATTCAGAACCGCCGAACTCCGGAAGGTTCGTCCTCGTCGTAATCAGGTAAGTAACGTAAGTATTGCCCCCCGGGACGAGCGAATTCGACGTCTCCTGCTCTTTCTGAGGGTTCGAAACCGTTATCCTAATGTATTCGGACCCCGAAGACGACGAAGATCTCGAGAAAGACCCCGAATTGTCGGATCTCCGGCTGGGGCTTTCGACGCCGTTTGCGTCGCTGACATTGTCCCCGTCGAACGGGCTGAAAATAACGTCGGCGTAGGACGGAGGGTCGAGGTAGGAGTTGTCGGGGGCGGGGGCGGCGGCGCCAGGGTGGTGGAAGTGGTGGAAATCGCGATACGGCGGAGGAGGAGGCGCGAGTAGGGGATCGGAATCGGCTGACGTCACGGCCACGGGAGCCGAGAGGGGGTGGTGGGTGTCGGAGAGCGAGGACATGGCGCTACGATAATTCGAGAAGGATTTATTGTCGCCGTTAAAGGACTCGTCGAGAACGAGATTCTCCATTTCTTCCTTGGAAGCGTAGAGGTGGGCTTCTTCGAAGCCCTGATTCTCAGAACCCATCATCTTCTGATAATTTTACAAAATTAAAAAAAAGAAAAGAAAAGAAAAGAAATTAGAAAGAAGAAGAAACTGAAATTGACTAAGGGGCTTGATTAGGGCAAAGAGACATTAGGGCTTTTGAGGAGAAGAGTGAGAAAGTGAGGACGACTGGTACTGGAGCTGGTGCAGCTGCATAGATGAGACTCGAGGGGCGGGCGAATAAGGCTATCGTGCGCCGGGGGTGTATTTGAGAAAAAAAAAAAAAAATCTGAGGGAGGGGCCAGGTGGGAGAAGACGATCAACGTATAAGGGCACGTGGGTTTGGAGCTCTGAATCTGGTAATTTCGATGCAGCACACCATATAATCGTTTTACGAAAGCTTTCAAGTACGACTGGAATGGAATGGGTTCAGTTGGTTGTTGTTGGGCCTAGCGGGCTACATATCCAAAGATATTTTTCCGGGTTCGAGTCTTGGGTTTTTTAATTATTGTTTGTTGAAATTTTGGATAATGGAAAAAATCTGGCTTAGCTTAGGGTTATGGACTTGGTTAATTGGATTGGGTACATGAACTCCTATGGTAGTAATGCTGTGAAACACTTTCTTAACCATCCACTCTTTTCTCTTTTTAATGAAAGTTTTTCTTTTTTTAATGAAAGGATTTAACCATCCATAATTTGATTTATGGAGTAAAAAAAAGTATTATTTTTTCAATTTTGATGAAAACTATATACGTCTAAAAATATAAACACAACTCTAGGAATTTATAAGTCCTTTCTTTAAAAACAAATAATAAAGTCTTTTATTCAAATACAAAGATCTCGAAGTAAATTGAAAAGGCAACAAAATAAGGTTCTAATTTTAGAGCAGTTTTGGCTTTTTATAAATTCAATATTGGGTATAACAAAAAAAGAAAAAAAAAAAAAGTAATCTGAAGGATTCTTTTTATATTCTCAGATTAAAAAAAATCGTCAAAATTAAACCAAAAAAAAAAAAGAAACAGTTTTGTACTTCGCGCATACGTTTTCTAACTTATTTAATGAGCTTGACAATCATATTGCTTTCTTGTTCCAGTCTCAGTCTTTAACTCTTATGTGCTTTTAAATCCTTTTATTATATCATTTCCCAAAAAAAAAAAAAAAAAGGTCCTTTTATTATCCTTTAAAAAAAAGAGGTCCTATTATTATATCCTTTTATTTGTTGGGACAAATTAAGGTACTAGAGTCAATTTTCAATGTCCGAAAAAAAAAAAAGACCCCATCTTCCATTTCAATATAAATAAAATAAAATATTAATTTCATCTTTACTCGAAACCAAATAAATGAATAAATATATAACGACGCTCAAAGGTCCTCAGGTTTGTTTGTATTATGCATTTTTACCTGCATAGTATTTGTCACAAATATTCTTAATTCTTATGCATTCATATTTATGATTTGCTTGAATTCACTTTCAGTTTTTTGTTTTTCAAAATTGAAATTTAGAATGAAAATTTTGTTTTTATTTTCAAATTTTATAAACTAAAAATATAATTAGTAAATTTTGTTTTCACTTTCTGTTTTTAAAATTTACTAAAAGAAGTACCAAATTTATTAAAAGAAATACATAGCTTGAAAATGGTAAACATCTAAATTATACACGCACCCGTACACGTACACGTGACACATATACGTAAATTTATATATACACATATATATAGGGTATAGATTAAAGTATATTTATATGCTTATATAATATATATATATATATATATATATATATATATATATATATATACACCCATGTATAGTTCCATGTATTCATATATATGAATATATACACTTGTATATAGTTACATATATAGACGAATATGTATATTTTTGACCCAAAAAAAGTTCCTAAAACAGATATAAAGATCATCTTTTTATAACTCATATGTTCATAAAAAAATTAGAATTCAAAAGTTTCTAATAACAAATAAGAACTATTAATTCTGTCGATATCTTTCCCATATATGCCGAGCAATATTATTACGAATATTGGCCATATAACGTAATTGAGTTTGGGTAACATTTAACTGAATAATATCCTAAGATGCACGAACACGTTGAGATGTATTAGTTGCCACCTCTGCATTATTTGTTCTTGTTTCATAATTACTAGTGTTAATCTCATCAAATAATTCATCTTTAGTAACATTACTCCTAATAAAATTGTGAATAGTGCAACATAATATCATAATATATCATTGTGTGCTTAAGTCATGAGGAGCGATTTGCTTCAAGATAAGAAAATGAGCCTTTAGTACTCCGAAATACCACTCAATAATTATTCTGAGTGAGGAATATGCATAATTAAAATCTCTTTTTGACCTTGAGGATAACCTCTTTCAAATTGACTTCTATGGTATCGCTCTCCACATAGGCAAGAAAACCAAGCATATTAGTATTCTCAAAATCAACAATATAGTATTTTCCTATATAAAAGATAATTTATGTTAGTATTAATTTATACAAATATATAATTTATAATAAGTTAAAACTTAAATTACAATTCATAACTATCTTACCAAGTGGTAGCATGGGAAATCCATTTTCAAGATTTGTCACTGAATCTAGAAGAATTCTTCCATTATTTGATGTTCCTTCCCATCTCGCAAGAATATAGGTAAATCGATATCAAATGAACATGCACACATAATATTTTGAGTAGGCACTACTTTTCTTCCACGATATAATATTTGGTTATTGATTGCAACATGTTCTGAGACACGAGTTCCGTCAATAGATCCAACATAATTCTATAAAATATAAAATTAACTTGTCATTACAATAAATAATAAATATAAAGAAGTAAATTAAACTTCAAAGAAATACTATGTACCTTGAATAATGGATATTACTTTAGATTAAATTGAATTTCTGGAGAGTTATGTCAAAAGAAGGAGTAATTATTTCTTTGCCCAAACGACAAATTGCTTTCAACAATTTCCTAAAATAATGAGATATTGTTTCGCTTGAGTGTTGAAATCATTCAACAACCATTCGGTGTCGCTCATTTTGAGAAATAATATATAAAAATATAGCTACCTGCTCCTCCACGAGAATATATTTTGAATCTTTTAAGAAATTTTTTTCCTTTAGCACACTACATAATGCTTTAAACACATTTTTTTCCATTCTATAACTATTAAAACAATAGCTTCTATGACCATTTAATACTTCAACAACATATTTATGTCTTGAAACTATAGAATCTCTACATGGTTCCTTGGGTATATAAGATCTCAAAGAATAAAGCATTAATACCTCAGTTAGATTATCCTCTGAGTCATCACCAAACACAATATTATTGTTGAAATACACAGTATCTTAAGATGACATGACTTGATACTAGATGATAATTAGAATATACATAATATAACAATAAAAAAAAATCTAAGTAGATACATAGAAATGACAATGTAAACATTATTACTAAATTAAAACATTAGCAATAAACTAACTAAATATATTAAAGATATACGAACATTCTATCAAAGAAAAAATAAAAAAAGATCCAAGACCTAAAATCGCAAAGTTGTCTAAGTAACCCTAAAGAAGATAGTTTCAAGAGTTGCCAATATATTAGACCTAGTCAATTCTAAAATTGCTCATTTTAAATTCAACACCCAATCCTTTCTTCTATTCTCAGGAATCTTCAAAAGCAATACTCTCTATATTTCATTTAAAAATTTCTCGATAGCTTTTATATGTGCCTCTCCACTTATTCCTTTAACTTCATTTAATGTAGAAACACTCTCTTTTAACAAGTTAAAATTCTTCCTAGTAATGGTGCCACTATCATGCAGTTAAGAAAGACGAGGAAACTTGTAATATTAAGTAGATACATGATAAGAAGGAGAACCATGACATGGAGGAAGAAAATGGTAGTTACCATGTGACCGAAATGCATAAGGAGCACACATCATTAATCTCTCAAAAAAATCTACTTTTTTCTTAGAACTTTCAGATATTGAAAGTAAGGCCGATGCCAAAGCTGATGTCATACTTTGTCTCTTTCCACATTGAGAGTTAGAAATAGTATCTGACTTGCTTCGCTTTTTAGAAATATTATCAGCACTTTCTAAATCATCATCCAGATTGATCTAATAACTCCTTTTAGTATTTTTGGAGACTTCCATATCTTCATTATCATCATCATCTAAATAAATTAGACTCCTTATGGAAGGATGAATACTGGATCCAGTAGTAGTTGCATCCCCAAATATGATGCACAATTTGTCATAAAAAGGACATTCTTTCCTCCTAAATGTTTTTGGCTTTCTTGTGTACCTATACAAAATGAAATTTCCATTAAAAATTAAACAAGAAATCTAATTACAATAAGATAATAATAATTTCAAAGTAAAACTTTACCCTTATACGTTTGTCCTAAACTTCATCTATTGCAGTTACTTATCCAGATATTGAGTTGTACCCAATGCATGTCTCATTCAATAACTTTTTGAAGTCTATTTGTCTTTGCTTTAACTAGTTAAACTTATTATTTAGTTGAATTTAATTATAATTTCTTTTGGTTTATGTAATACAATAAGTTGGTCACGAATTCGATGCCATACAGATTTTGAGAATGTTGTAGTACATTGATTTCCTTTTATAATCTCTATCTCTATAAGATTAATAAAAATCTCTTCATGGTTTTGTGACTATATGGCAACATCATCAATATCTTCAAGAACATTACCATAACTTTCCATAGTTTCCATCTACAATTATCTATCAAATATGTTCAAGAGCCATTCTAAATAAAATTTTTAATGAAATTTGTAACTTACCATAATATCACTTTAAACACTTCACAACTCAACAACTCAATAAATTAGCACTTAACTAGATGTGAAAATAAAAGATACCAAGGACTCACCCAATTCAATTGTTAGACAGGATATATATCATATTTATACAAAGTTGTGAAATATGCTACATAGGCTATAATAACCATCAAACTTTGATAACACATAGATTGCACTGAATGTAGAATCAAATAGTGAGAGCCACAGATATAACTTAGATTTATCTTTTAAGTATTTTTATTTTCCTTTGATGAGTATTATATTCTTAGGAAGTATAGAAAAATTATAACAGATCAACTTTTGATTTTTTCATTTTAAACTTTTATAACTCCTTTATCCGTAACATCTAGATATACCAGAAAAATAAAAAATAAATAAATAATCCAACAATGGCCTAATACTTCACAAGTTTAAGTTATACTTCCTAGAAGCCAATTTTCACTGCTTAAACAGTATATCTGAAAGCAAATTTAAAAATAGAAACTAATTAATAACCGACCATTTGTTTATTATTTTAATAACTAATTGAGCAGTTCTTATCCCATCGGTTATTTAGTTAGGGTTAGGTGTGTGTACCTCTTTTTAGAATATGGTACTGAGTAAAGAATATAGGGAAGTAGGGGAAATGGTAAAGGATTAGGTAACATACTAAATGAGTATATATCTACTACGTATGGATTGACTCGTTTGAAATAGACATCTATAAAAGTATCCTCACAAAAACTAAAGCTTATAACACATCGATAGAATCAAAAGTGGTGAAGATGATTTTTTTAAGCGAAAAAGGCTAAAACTAAGCAACAAGATTAACTTTACTTCATCAATTAAGCTTGTGAAATAATAGATTAATTAAGGCAGGTTCAAGAAAAAATTTTAGGAAAAAAAAGAAGGATGGAACCTAATTGCGTGATATTGAGTACTATGATTCCTAGTTAGAAGAGCAAACTTTAAAAAATTAAGTTTCTCAAAAGAATTCTTGAAAATTAGTCCAGTCAACAACTTCTTTAATGATATGTTTTCTTTTTTCCTTCCTTATTTTCTTAAATCAATAGAAAGCCCTTAGTCATTTCCTACCTAGGATAATATACTTACATTAATTATACTCACAAATATAAGATAAGCATACAAAAGTAAATCCAGTAACAAAGCTAGAAAAATAATCCACAAATCACAACTCTAATATTCAAGTATACATGAAATTTATATTTGGATATTTAGAGATCGAACTCAATTTTTAAATCTACAGTGTATTAAATGAAAGACTCCTATGTCAATTTGATACCAAGCAACATGGAGCTCAATTACAATTTCATTCATATACAACTAAAACAAACATTTTTTCCCTAAGTTCTATTTTCGTATACAGACCTAATAATGAAGTAAACAAGCAACCTTTTAATTCAAAAACACCCAAGATTAAGCAACTAAATAACAAAGCACACTTCTTAAAAGCACCTAAAACTCACGAAACTAGCCTAGTTCAAAAAACCCTTTTTGTGAATTATAAAGTGATTCAGTATGCTCTCAAGTATTTTATCAAACACTTTACTTGCATTAATAATCAATTCAACACATCAACCACAAATTTACAAAAAATGAACAAGGAAATCAAACACAATGGGCATACAACAAAGGAATCAAACAGTGCATGGTGATTATACATTGCTCTTACACAAGAAAATGTGGTATGCTCTCATATATTTATATATATATATACATATATATATATATAGGCACCAATCCAGTAGGTATTTTTTTTTTTACCTATGCATAGGTATCAATTTGACCAATGAAAATTTAGCATGCACATTTTTTTATTGTAAAAAATAAGAGGAAGAAAGAGCATTAATGATGCACATCTTTTCATGCACTTCATTATAACTATTGGATCACCATTAGATGGTGATCCAACTGCTCAAAAAAAAATACCTACCCATAGGTAAAGAAAAAAAATACCTATTGGATTGGCAACATATATATATATAGGGCACCAATCCAGTAGGTATTTTTTATTTTTACTTATAGGTAGGTATTAATTTGGCCAATAAAAATTTAGTATATATATTTTTTTATTGTAAAAATAAGAGAGAGACTGAACATTAATAATGTACGTCTTTTCATGTACTTCATTATAGCCATTGGATCACCATTAGATGGTAATCAAATGGCTAAAAAAAAAATACCTACCCATAGGTAAAGAAAAAAAATACCTATTGGATTGGCAACCATATATATATATATGCTTTGCTCTCATACCCAGAAAATACCAGAAAAAATATCTCATGTGGTGTGATGGTCATATGCATAAAAAGATATAAACTGGGAGTTCATATCTAAATCATACAATAGTTAAAGAAATTCGTAAAAAAAAAAACCCTCATCGGAAGGAAAGATGGTCACGAAGGAGACGAGCAATTGCACAAGCAGAAGATGATCATTAGAGGAGACAAACAATAGTCGAAGTACAGAGTAGCCATGGCTTGTTTCGTGCATAAAGGTAAAGGGACTCAAAGGCTTTTCATTCGTACCACTTTAGTTTGTTTTTATTTTTTGTTTTAAAAAATAATGGTATCATCTTTTTTCTATTATCAATTTTTTTTTCAAAATAGTGGTAATAGTTTTAAAAAATAAAATGTGAAAATAAAATAGTCAAGCAAGTTTTAACAAAGTATTTTCATTTTTTATTTAAATAAACAAAAAACACAAAGTGGAAGTGAAACCAAGCAGACCCTATTATCCTGTCTTTTTTGCTTTTTCTCTATTTTTTTTTTGTTGGGCATATTTTTTTTATTTATTCTTTTTATATCCTATTATTTATCGATGAATAAAGATAACCACAATAACATGTCAACTCTTTCCCTAAAAAAATAAAATAATAAAATAAAACATGTCAATATTAACCCAAGATTGACAACCTAAGATGGGGTGAATTGAGTTTTAAAACTCTTTAAGAAACTTTGCAACTATATAAAACCATATACTACTATTTTGGAACTTGTAGTTAAATAAAAAATAATACTAAATAAATTAAATATCAAACACATAATCAAATAGTTTACAATAAAATAAAGAGTGTACGGATAGAAAAAATACAAACTTGGTCCAAGATTCGAAAAACACGATAATTTGCATACATTCTCGACTCTTAGTAACTTGCTTTGAACTTCCACTATTTAGATTAATATTGTGGGCTTAATCAACCCTTTTACAACTGGAGTGAATTCTTTTTAGGCTCACCCGACTTTTACAATAGTCTTAACTTCGGCTCTATTATGCCTATCCCCATATTATTTTGATTCCGATGTTAGGCTCACCTACATGGATTATTTAGACAATAGTACCAACCTCACTAACTTACAGGTTGTTTAAACTCTGGTGACAACCTCACCTTCACTCAGATTGTTTAGACTCCAGAGATAACCTCACCTAAATCGGGTTATTTATGAATCCGGTGTCAACTTCATATTACACTCAATGGTTTTATAATAAACAAGAGTGAATACACTTAAGAACTCTCCTCACAAAAATAATGAATACAATTTTGGCTTAGGAGATTTAAGAATAATATACAATATAAGCTCTAAGATTGACTTAATATGATTTGAAAGTTGATTCAATGTAGAAATATGCTTTTGCACTTTGAAAGTAATTGGATGATAATTTAGGTTCGTGCAATCTATATTTTCAATTCTTAAAATAACTTCTATTTATAAGTTTGTATAAAAACTAGCCATTTCTGATCGTTAGACATAATTTCTGCTATTTTCGGTTGACCAAAAATGTCTTTTCAGTCGATTGTCAAACAAGCCGTTGGAAGGAAGGCTATAACAGTCATATTTCACAGATCATTTTTGACCAACTGGAGTTTTTCGGTCAACTGGAAATATTTTTGGTTGACCAAGAATTCCAGTCAAACAATATTTTTGCTATTTTTTAGATTTTGATAGCTTTTGACATTTTTTAAAATCTGACTTCTAAATTTATTTTAAATACTTTAAAAACATTTAAAATCAATTTGAGAAAAAATATGTTAGCTATTGCAAACTTTTTTTAGTTTTACAAAGGTATTTAAAAATAATTTAGAAAGTGTTTATGCCAAAACATATTTTAGTTTGCAAATGGAAAATTTTTTTTAGCCTATTTTAAATAATCATGATTTTAAATATACTTGTTACTTATTTAAACTTAAGAAACTATGTATTAAGCAATATTTTACCTATTTAAAGAAATTATTATTTTCTATTTTCATACTTCTATAATAAAATAACTATTTTAAGATTAAAATAATTTGAAAATTCTTTCGAAAGCATGAGCCAATACAAAAAGAATTTATGTGTAATGAACTAAATTAAATACAAGACTAAATATGAAATATACCTTATCTAAGCATTGTCTTGTATCTTGATTATCTATCTTCAAGCTTGATTCTAATAGGTCTAATATACATCCATCTTCAAGCTTGATTTCTTGGTAAACTTAAGTTAGAACTTTTAAAACTATGTCACTACACACTAAAGTTAAAATATTAGTACTAAATCAAATATTTATTATTATCTTCAAAATAAGAGTGAGATTGAAACCTTAATTTCTTAATAGTTAATTCCATGAAGCAACGTCATATGGTCATAAGATGTAACAACAAGTCCTTTGGTTGTATTATTGAGACTTAGAAATGACATAAGCTTAGCTAATTGAGACTAGCTTAGTTGGCCAAAGTTTGAGAGATATATGTGTAAGTTTGGAGGGTCAGAGCTTCAAACTTTAGTAGTGACAGATATGTAAGTTATTTTCTTTTACTTTTATAATAAGTATTGGTCATTAGTTAAGTGTCACTTTAAAAAAAATAAGTGACATAAGCTTCCCTTTTTAAAAAAAGAAAGAAAGAAAGAAACAACATGAAGTTTTTTTCAATGTAGTTTTTCTTCCACACGTTTACCTTTTTAAGCAAACGACATAAAGTTTCTTTAAATGGTATAAACTACAAATGACATGACATCTCCCGAATCTTCAAAAGATAAATGACATCTAGTTTAGTTCCCTTTAAAAAGAACGACATCTCGTTTCATAAAAAATAACCAATAAATATACGACATGTCATTTCGTAAATAAAAAAGTATAGCATTTTTTTAAAGTTAATTATATTTTGCCCTTCGAAATAAAATCCATTATATTTTGAATAATTTTAAAATGAATAATTAAAAACATTGATATTTTCTTCTTCTTTTTTCCCCTTTTTAAAATGAGAAGCTATATTGAAAAATCTTGATGAGATATTATTTATTTATATATTTTTATATATATATTTTGCATTTATCTATATATGTTTATATATATTTTCATGTAATTGTTGAGATACGTTTTATAATCATAACATGTAACAAAATAGATTTACAACTAAAGTAAGATTATTCCAAAAAAAATTGAGGAGGGGGCCTTTTTATTGTCGTAACCCTTTTATCAAATGTCTTAATTATAAACATATTTCGAAATCAATTTTTTCTCCTATTTTTTTCCCGAAAAGAAAAACAAAACTATGACACACGACTCTTTGTTTGTACCATTAAAACTTCTTGTGCAACAATTTAAATGATCTAGGTGGGAAAAAAATCGTAGATCATGATCAAGCACAAAAATATTATAAAATTCACTTCTAATATTGAGCTCGACTACGATGGAAACTTTTTGAATGTGGTCGAACCAACTCTATAATCTCATATTTTATCCACAGTTTCAATTAGGGTTGTACTTTATATTGATTATTGGCGATGAAGACTTGCATTTTTAAGAATTTGGAAACTAAAATTTATGATTAATTTCATCAATAATATTATATTTTTGGCATTTCTTTTTGTTTTTTTTTAACAAAAGGAAACTACAATTTTTATTCACATAAGTCATTTAGAACAAAAGCTGAAATGAAAAAAGAACTATACAAAACTCAGGACATACCCCCAGAAAATTGAAAATCAACATTTGCTAATATGTGGGTCACTTTGTTTCCCTTATGAGGCAAATAGTGACAGATATCACAATTGACTAAAGAAAGAAAATTATGAATATTTGAAAGAACATTGCCATTTGGTGTAAGAGGAGTTATTCAAAATTGCCTGGATCGCTCTCAATCCAAAATCAAAGGATGAAAATTATTTTGCAAAGCAAATTAGAGGCCCTCCTGAACTGTAAGAACCTAGGCATCATCTACAGAAAATGACCCCATAATCTTTTTCAAAAAACAAGCTATAACCACACCCAAATGATCCCTCAATACTCATCCCAATCCAACCCATCTCTCAACTCTGTGGATCGAGGCATCCATTTTAAGTTTGATATGCCCCGAAGAAGGAACCTGCCATTAAACATATTATCGAGGTTCATCAGAAGAGAATAGGAGAGTTCGACTTACTCTATTTTAGAATTCCCACAATAAGTTAATCACAAAACTACTATAACTTAGTTCTCTTGCCTTTTCACCATACAAAACATGATTACACTCTGTCTAAATACACTACAAAATAATACAAAAAAGTTCGAAAGATCTTTGGTCTAATTCTTTTCGGACTGCTAACAGTACCTTTGCCAAACTAGAGTGAGTCAGAATCTTAATCAATGTCCAGAACTTGAGCATCTTCCAAGTTATTTTCGATCCATTACACATAAGAAAAATATAGGCCAAGTTCTCTTCTACCAATCCACACTAACAACAACAAAGATATACCTTTAGTTATCATTTGACTAGATTCGTTGTCACAGGGACTACATCGTAGAAAATTCACCAAATGAAAACTTTGACTTTTTGAGGGATAGATAAAGCCTACAAAAATTTCCACTACTTCGCAATGATAGGTTGGCTTGAAGAAAAATTCAGGATCTTCTCCCTCATTGCCAAATGATAACCACTTTTTACCAAATATTCCCCTAAGGTGTTAAAATGCCATATCTATTTATCTATATGCACCCTATTTCCAATAGGTAAGAAAAAAATCAATTCCTTATCCATTGCACAAAACATGTCTGAAATTAAGCCTTTATTCCAAATTCCTAGACTCAAGAAGAGCGCTACCATCTTCATATTCATTTCCAAAGGCCTTGTGATAGGAAGAAATATGGTTGGCCGAGGGAGCCAAGGGTCTTCTTTGATGCAAACTATTGAACCATCCCATATACGCCAACACAAGCCTTTCTTCAATAACTCCCAACCCTATAAAATAATTCGTCAAAGATAGGTGCACCCATTTTTTTTTCTTTGGAGTTAAGAAAATCTCTGTTTGAGAAATATTTTCCCTTCAAAATATGAACAGCAAAAGAACTCGACTTTTGGAAAGTTCTCCTGGCTTGCTTAGCCAATAATGCCTGATTTAAATCCTGGAGATCCCAAAAGCCAAGACCCATCAATGCTTTTGGTAAACAAAGCCTTTCCCATTTTATCCAAGCAATTTTCTTATTTCCATTCGACGATCCTTACCATAAACAAATAAGGATAGACCGTAACTTATTACTTGAAGATATTGGTACACTAATGTGCTCATAAGGTAACATGGAACTGCTTATAGGATGGCCTTAACCAACATCTCGTTTCCCCAATAGAAAACAACTGATGTCTCCACCCCTGAACCTTCTTACAAATCCAATCCTTGATATTAGAAAAGATACGATATTTATTACACCCCACCACTAGTGGAAGACCTAAATATGTATCATATGATTGTACTCTTGCCAACCCCAGAATATAAAGGATCTTCACTCTTCTATTCTCCTGCACATTAGGGCTAAACATAATAGCCGACTTCTCCATACTTATACATTGGCCTGAAGCTCTCTCATAAGTAGAAAAAAATTTTATTAGCTGACGACTGTTATCTAGCTCTGCTCTAGAGAAAATTAGAGAATCATCTGCAAAGAATAAGTGATTAACTCTGGGATAATTCCTAAAACAAGCAAAGTCACGTAACAAAAAAATCATTTTCTACTACTACTAGTATGGACGACAAAGTTTCTAAACAAAATAAAAAGAGATAAGGGGAAAGGGAATATCCTTATCGAAGACCCCTAGAAGGGACAACTCTACCTACAATTTTGCCATTTAGTCAAAAGGCAAAGTTAGAGGTAGATATACATTCAAAAATGAGATGCCTTCAATGAGACGAAAACCCTATTTTTGCCATTATAGTCAGTTTAAATTTCCATTCAACTTGGTTATATGCTTTGCTCATATCTAGCTTTAAGGCCATAAATCATTTCATACCATTATTCCTTTTATGCAACGAGTGAGTGAAGAATCTCAAAAACAGTCACCACATTATCCATAATTAGTCTACTCGGTATAAAGATGCTTTGATTAGTGCAGATGAGATGAGATATGATCGATTTCAAATAGTTGGCTATAATTTTCATCACAAGCTTGTATACCACATTACGAAAACTAATTGGATGAAAATCCGACACTATTTCTAGATCAGCTTTTTTTGGAATCAAAACAAGATTGGTGTCGTTTACCAACTGCAATGACTCACCATTATTTAGCACTCCCAAGCACGCTCTAGTAACCGATGGCCTGATAATAATCCAATATTTTTGGAAAAAACACGCATGAAAACCATCCAGACCCGGCACCTTATATGACCTATACATCGTAAAGCATATAAAAACTTGTTTCATCAAAAGGTCTCTCTAACCATAATCCATCTATCTCCGAAAAAGAAGAAGTCATAAATCTAGTGCCCTCAAATAGATCACTCTCTGATGGCTTTGTGCTACAAAAGATTCCAAAGAAATAATCCTCCAAGACACCAATAATCCCCTCTCCTCCTCTACCCAAACTCCATTTCTATCTTTAATTCGAAAAATCACATTCTTCTTCTTCCTATTTGAGGCCTTATTATGAAAGTACTTGGTATTGCGGTCTCCATCAGTTAGCCAATCTGCCATTGAGCATTGTCTCTAGTATGATTCCTCTCGATAGAGCTGCGTCTCTAGCCTTTTCTCCAGTTTGCATATTCTATCAATAGTCCCTAGATGATGAGCTTAAGCATAAAAAGAGTTAAGAGTCGATTGGAGCTTGTCAATCTTCTTCTGCTATCTTCCAAACTTTTGCTCACTTTAACTTGACAGATCCTTACTAGTTACTTCCAAAGAATTCCTCACATCACCAAAGTGACTTCCTTTGGGGCATAACAAACCACAGTCCTATTCATTCTCTACCATTCTTCTGCAATCATCTTCTCTAAGCCAGAATGGTTCTAGCCTAAACTATCTTTTCCCTTTTCCTCCCAAGAAACTTGTACATAACACCTCATTCAAAAGTAAGGGTCGATGATCCAATTCTATTAAGAAATCTAAATGGGTAACCTTCGCATTTGGAAATAACTCTCTATTATAGATAAACTTGTCTAAATGTTCTTGGACATTAGCCAGGCCACCACATTTGTTATTCTAACTATTAAGAGGTCCAGAAAAGCCAAGGTCCATCAATTTACAGTCCTCCAAAGCCTTTCTGAAATTGCATATAGTAGTATTCGCTCTAGTCTATCCTCTATCTTTCTCTGTCATCGAAAGTACTTTATTAAAATCTCCCCTGCATAACCATGGTCTATTATCGAAATTCCTTAAACGACAAAAAAGATCCCAAGAAAAGTGTCTTTCCCATGTTTTAGGATGACCGTAAAAACTGATAAACTGCCACCTTCTCTCGTTCTCCTCCACTACCCAAGTATCAATATGCCCCTGAGAATAGGAGTGAATAGACACCTCCGCCATATCATTCCAAAGTAAAATCAAGCCACCACTTTTTCCTGCACTGTCTACTACCAACCCACCATTAAAACCAACAAAAAAATTTGATTCTCTCTGCCCTTACTCCAGCTAATCTAGTCTCAGATAGGAAGACTAGATTAGGGGAATACTGCCGAATCAAATGACAAAGTGCGGCCAATGTCTAAGGGTTCCCAAGCCCTGAGCATTCCAACTTAGATAATTCATGGCTCCCGATGGCCCTAAGATTCAGGTCTCGCTGAAACACTAATAGACTCCTTCTTTCCATTCCCATTAATACTAGTCTTGTATTTTTTTACCACACTCAGAGATATCTTCAACAATAATGAAAAGTTTCCTCTTCGACCCAGCTGCCTTACTAGTAGTATATCTCTCTCTTTCCAACCATCACTATCAATTTTCATAGGAGAGTTATGTTTCTTGATCGGCCATTTTTGCAAAAAAAGTCCTATTCTAGGACTAACAGTGGGAATAGCTTTTTTAGGGCTCAAACCCTTCTTTTCTCCATTATTAATCTTTGGACTACAATCCTTTGCTTTCCATTGTCTGGTTTAACCTCCCTTCAATATCATATCGTGTGACTTTTCCATGGCCTGAAAATGAACACCTTCAGTATTATCCTTCATCAGAATATCCACTAATGTATCCTACTCTCTAGTATGCAAAATTCCTATATTAGCCTTTGAAACTTTAACAATGGTTTTTGACCCACCCCTACCACTTGTCCCTTTTATAGTGCCTAACAAAAAATGGCATCTCCTCTCCTGTACCAGGAATAACTTTTTTCCTTTTTTGCACAGCGACGTCCCTCAATGTTCTCTCTTTTTCCCATTCTTTGAGATCACCTGGGTGAGGACGACAAGAATCTACTTTATCGCCACTATCACTAGAATCCCAAGTAGGCGATCTTGATCTACCTAACAAATTCTGCTCCATAGATTCTTTAGTCTCCTTCTTGTGACTCATATTTCGAGGTCATCAGGGTGGTGAAGGAGCCCGAATCCAAACCCCATGTTGACCTTTCTTCTCAACTGGTAATGGATTATCCTCATCATCTTGAAATGGACATTCTAGAACTTTATGGCCAATCATTCCGCAATCGTAACAAAAATCTGGAAATCGCTCATATTGTAATATCAGGGAAATCTCATGCCTCCCTTCCCTAATACTAACCCGTAATCCTCGTTGTAAAGGGTTTGTCACATCAATACGAGCCCTAACTTTTATAGTAGCACTTTTAATTCTCACTTCCTCCACTGTTCCAAGAAGAGCACCCCATTCTCTCGCACATCGCTCATTCAAACAAGAGACTGGGACATTATGAATAATGATCCAAAAAGAAACCTAAGAGAAATCTAGATAATTAATCTCTCTAATCCCTGTAAGTTTTGCCAAACATATAAGTTGTTTTTCAAAGGACCAAGGACCTCCAGAAAAAACTCTTTGCCGATCTGTTCTTGAACTAAAGTGAAATAAAAAAAAAGATTATTTGAGCCAAGTTATTCAACCCTAACCTTAATGGTGGTACACCAGATTGCCCTCATATTATTCTCGAGACCTTCTCTATGTGCCAGGCGACTACTCAATACCTTCCTGACCAAACTAAAATCCATTTGATCCTTCCCCTCTATGAAGCTCTCCTTACTCAAAGGAATAACAGGTCCGTCTTCATCGTCCAGTCGTAAGTGTTCATATAATCGCAATACATGATCTACTTCTATATTGTCCAGAAACTATTCAGCGAAAACAATCGAAAATCAGAAAACAGAAAGAAAAACTAGAACATCTCTGATCAAGATAACTCGGAATCAGGTTGAAAACATGAGACTAGGAAATCCCACCTTCCGTTGCTCCGTGGAGAGAAAACATATATTTTTTTTTGGCATTTCTATTTTTCATTAAAACAAGTTCTTTTTGGTAAATAAGTTAAAAATTGTACCTTTTTTTTAGTATGAGTTTTAAGATAAGATCAAAAAGACAATGTCCTTAGGAAAAAAAACTATAGTGATGCATATACATATTAATAAAAGTTAATAAGACAATATGGATAATAATATTGATATTGAAATATTGACTTTATATTATAAAAGGGGAAGTGATACATTGACTATTCACTATTGAGCTAAGGACCAATTATGGATTTTGTTTATGTTATGTTTGGTAAGAGGTAAAATGGAGAGGAAAGAAAGTGTAAGAACGAAAAGTAAAGGGAAAATGAAAAAAAAGTTGTTTAATAAGAAGAAAAAAAAAAAAGAGAAAAGAATGAGGAAAAAAAAAGTAGTGAATTCCGTACAAAATTCTTCTCCCAGAACAAAGAAAAATGAGAATGAAAAGTTATTTATTAATGTGTGAATTTGAATTTACTAAAATAATTTTATATATTAATTTTAAAATTTTATTAAAATAGATAAAATTATATAGAAAAGCCATCTTCATTTCCATCTCCATCTTGTAAATTTTCTCTCCCCCTTTCAATTTTTTATTTCCTACCATTTTCTTTTATATTTACCAAACATAGGCTTTGGCCGAAGCGAAAGACCGCTTTACCAAACAACATTTTATCACGCCAAAAAGTAAGAAAGAGGTTGATAAGTAAGCCAAGCGCGGTACAAGACGACTCCGATTTAGTCGCATCCAAACAGCCGTATTAGGTTTTCCGTTCCGAGTTTTGAACAGCCCAACGAATCAAAGTCTCATGTTGTGCGGTTTCAAAACACAGTAGCCATAGCCATAGCCATAGCCATAGCCCAGTTTCCCAACATAACCAAAACCAAAACCAAAACCAAAACCAACGCACACTACAGTATAACACAGTACTCACTCTCTATACCTCCATCATTGGTTTCAAAACCCTAACTTGCTTACTGAAACAGGGACCTCGCCTCTAATGGCGTCCAAGTTCGGCTTGGCTGGTGGTATACCGGAGCGGCGAGTCCGACCCATTTGGGACGCCATTGATTCTCGCCAGTACAAGACGGCTCTCAAGCTCGCTACTTCTCTCCTCGCCAAGACCCCCAACTCACCTTATGCTCTGGTACAATTCTTTTTATTTTTTATTTTTTGGGTTATAGTCTCTGCAATTTACTTTAAAACTAAACAATATCTGTTATTCATTTGGGGGCAATTTAGATTCTGGGGTGGATTTTCTGTATGTTTGTACTCTTTATTGAATTTTTAAATCCAAGAACTAGACCAATGAAGCTTTGTGGAATGTAGCTTGTTTTCAAGTTTTGTTGTAAGCCGTGTTTTGCCAGATTGTGTTATTGTCAATTGGGTTGTTCGGGTTTTGGCAGGCACTTAAAGCTCTTGTCTTGGAGAGAATGGGGAAAGCTGATGAAGCGTTATCTGTTTGTTTGAATGCGAAAGAGCTTTTGTATAAGAACGACTCTGTGTTAATGGATGATCTCACTCTTAGTACGCTGCAAATTGTGTTCCAACGACTTGATCACTGTGAAGTCTCGATCTCTTACTGATTTGAATTCTCTTTTTAACTCAAATGGTGGCCCACTTGAGTTTCTGATATCGGATAATTCTCTTGTAATCAGTGGACTTGGCTACTAGCTGTTACGAATACGCTTGTGGGAAATTTCCGAACAATTTGGAACTAATGATGGGTCTTTTCAATTGCTACGTTCGGGAGTACTCGTTTGTGAAGCAACAACAGGTTGGTGTGTCACTGTATTTACCTGGTTTCTGAATGAATTGTGGTAGTTGATGGTTTCTGATGTCTCTCCGTACATGTTTTGGGACCATTTTTTCTTTCCTAAATATCAAATTGTTCGGTGTTCTTTATAATTTTATTGTTTTTATTTATCTATTTCTTTTATTGCAGACGGCTATCAAAATGTACAAACTTGCTGGTGAAGAGAGGTTTCTGCTCTGGGCAGTTTGTAGCATCCAGTTACAGGTTCCTCCAGCATTCTCCGCTTTCTAGTCAGTCTGTTAGCCTTTAAATTTTTTACTCTTTCACAGAGATTCTTTAGTGGTGGTGGCATTATTTAGCATCACATTTTTCTTCTGGGTAAAACCAGACATTAAAAAAGTGAAGGAGAATGACAGAGAATTACTGAAGTAATCAATAATGTTAGGCTTAACTCCTTCAATGATATTGTCTTTTGTTAAAATACACAGTGCTGTTATGGTGTAAAATCTAAAATGTGGTCGTATTTTTTAGTTTTACATTTATGAGTCATGAGTGCTAACTGGCTCTGCCTGTAAACCTAAATGGTGGAGAATGGGCTCACAGTCNTAATTGCAGAAGTGATAGACATAGTATATTTTAAGTCAGTCAACTTTAGGGAATATTTTACATGCAGTTTGGTTGCTTCCAAAACCTGCAGTGTCTAAAGTCAAGAGCAAACCTGTTGATGGTTGCAGCAGCTGAACAGTCTGATCTGGTTTCAGGTTTGAAAATACTGCAATCCCATGTGTGAAGAGGATAAAACTTAGGACTTAGGAATTATATGATGACTACAAGGTCTTTGGTCATATATTTTGATAATTTTGCCTAAGTGCTAAGCATGCTAAGGCTGTTTGGAAATAGACAATTCTCGATAATTGTGCATGCAATTGACAAGGTCATGAATCACAGAGATGTCAATCTTTCATCAGTCTTCTATTTGATTGTTTAAGGTGGCCTAATAATTTTTATTTGGTTTGTTCCATAACATGTTTGCTGTTGATTATGATATCTGGGTAAATTTTATTATTTGAGTGGAGTGTTGAGTGGGTGTTTCATAATGTTTAATTTGTGGAAAATCTTCTTGAACCTGAAATCCAGGTTACTTTCCCCTGTGAACATATGCTTAATTGCTTATGACCCATAATTAATTTGGTTTAAGTCTTGATCAATTCTAGCGGGAACAGATTAGTATGATATACCTTTCCACAATTAAATTTCTTTGTAAGCTTTCTTGATGTCAGTTTCTATTGGGTTTCCTCATCATAGGTTTTCGAGGTTATAGCATGTTAAGTACATGCTCTCTAGTTGCTTTTTTTCTTTTTTGAATTTGCACACGTGATCAAAGAGGCAACAATATTAGAAGAAAAAAGAAAGCAATACAATCAATCAAGAAAACGTATAGAAAGAAATACATGCTCTCAAGTTGCTTACTTTTTTATGTTTAAACTTCTGTCAGGTGTTTTCTGGACATGGGGGAGAGAAGCTTTTACTCTTAGCTGAAGGTTTAGTTAAGAAGCATGTGGCCTCCCATAGCTTGCATGAGCCGGAAGGTATTCATGACCAGGAATTTTTCTGTTCTGTTGGTTCATATGCTGTTTATTCCATACTAAAACCTGCAATCTAATGCAGCTCTTATGGTCTACATTTCCATTTTGGAGCAACAAGCAAAGTACGGGAACGCTTTGGAAATTCTCAATGGGAAGTTAGGATCACTGCTAATGATTGAAGTTGATAAACTACGTATACAGGTACTTTAGAATGTTTTATTTGAAATATCAATCATAATTGTTACTTTGCATGCATTTCTTATATAGACGATTCAACATGTATAGCTTGTTAAATAAGTTAACGTATCTTTTTTTCGATCAGCTTGTTTATTGGGTTTACTGATTGACCGGGCAACAGCCTGATTCTTGCCAAGAAATAACTTGCTTTGATGCTAATGAAACAATATAACACTTCTTTTTAGAACTTAACGAGTACCTTCTCTTGTAAAGTTTGATGTTGTTGGGTTGCCACTAACTCATGAAACATGAAATAAATATTGGTTCTCATTTATTAAATCTTAGGAAACACACTTCTTAATGGGGATCAAGATTATACTTTATGTTCATGTACTTATTTTAGGTTTAGGCACAAGGAAGTGATAAAATTTCTATTTTCCTATGTTTTAGGATTTTTAATAGAGTTTTATCTTATTTTTAGTTATTAGAATTATTTTCCTAGTTGAGTTAGGATGGGTTTTTTCTTTATTTCTTTATTTTTTCTTTGTCTATCTATATAGGCCTAGACTATGTCAAACATTGCCAGACTTATTATAAAAGTTTATCAGACTTGTTCATTTGTATTTTCAAAATTGAACTTATTTTTCCTGGCCTTACTTTTTATTTCTAATGACATGGTGGGTCATTGTAACTATTGTATTTCATAGTTCTCTTCATTGTTTCCTTCAATTAGTTTTATCTATCAATAATATTTTTTGGTCTTTTTTTGCAGAGTTATTTGGTGAGTACTAACCTAGTTAGGATGTACTTTCAACCTTTGATGTAGTAGGCGAAGTTTTTATTTGAAAAAAAATGAAACTCTTCTTTCTAAATCGATAACTTGAATTGAATAATGTGAGTGGCAGTCAAGGAAGGAGAGTGAAAAATTATTTACCTCAAATGCCAATCATTTATATATTGCACATTGGTTAACATATTCTTTAATTTCTAGCTAGATTTTTTCTGTAGTACTCATTTGAAGGTCAATAAGCATTTTAGTAACGCCTTTACTAAAGCTAAAGAAATCATATTAGTATTAGCAATCATGTGATTAAAAGAGAAGTTTTGTTGGTAAAAGAATTAGACACAAATATGTGTTATGATTAATTTTTTTTTAAGAGAGTTAATGTTACAGTTTCATCACCATTTATTAATCAGTTGTAACGAAAAATATTCTTGTAGTGGTGAGTTAAGATAGACTGGGTATTTGATACTCAACAATCTTATTTGCTATCTTATCAACTTGTGAACTTTGACTTCAAGTTGACAGGGGAGGCTTCTTGCTCGGGCGGGTGATTACAGTGCTGCTGCTGATATTTTTCAGAAAATCTTAGAACTAAGGTATGGTAGTCAAAAGCTTCCTTATGGCAGAAGCAAGTGTTAGTATTATTTCCTTGGCAGTTGATAACAGTTTTTCATTGGCTATTTCATTCCCAAGGCAGTCATAAATCATGCCAATTTTAAGCATTTCTTTGAGTTTTGTGTTTTCTATTTTCATTATCTTTAGTTCCTTCTCTTTTTCCCCTATGTTCTTTGTTAGTGTACTGTGCTTTGCCTTTGATTTGTTATGTTGAAGGCTGATGACCAGACTGTCTCCGCTAGTTTACGATTGAAACATGCTTATCTAAACACAAAAAATAAAGTAAACTTTTGATTTGACATAGGACTGACATATTTATTCAATTTCCTTATTTATGCATGTTTCTTATGTACCTTACTTCTGTAACCTTTTATATTTTCACCTATAATTTTGTTTCTTTCATTTGGCAGTTCTGATGATTGGGAGTGTTTCCTACATTATCTAGGCTGTTTGTTGGAGGACGACAGCTACTGGTGTAATCTGGCCCTGAATGAACCGGTTTATCCATTGAAACATGTTGATTACAATATTTTACACTTGGAAGATGAAGCAGTGTGTATTTACTACTAGATTTCAATTACTTTTTCTTTTCTTGTGTTTTCTTCTATTTTGCTATGGTAGAGACTTGCAGCAATAATTGATATAGAGTTTCACTTATTCAAATTGAATGTGCAGTTTGACTCTCGAATATCAAAGGCATCAGCTTTTGTACAGAAGTTACATGAAGATACCGATAAGAATATTTTAAGGTGTCCGTACTTGGCAAATATTGAGATTGAAAGGAGAAGGCACTTGCAGGGAAAGGGGGACAATGACAAGTTAATAGAATCTTTGATGCAGTATTTTGATAGGTACTGCATGGATTTGTCATCTTATTTGTAATTTTTTGGCTTATTTTATATCTCATTTTATTTTTAGTTATCACCATACCAACTCTTATCATCTGTCTCCCCTATTTTCAGTAATTGTAGTTAGTGACAAATTATAGGAATAATTTCTCTGTATTCATTGGTGTTCGATACAACATATGTATATTTAAACTCTAGGTCAGAGATATTCCTAAACCAGAATATTTAATCAGCTAGAGTAGATTTAGGGAACACACGTGGCTGACAATATTCCTATACCTATACCAAGTACACATGTCATACACATACTTTTCATGCCCATGCTAAGTGTACATGGCATAGACACATATAGTTCACACATGTGGGCTGTCAAACACAGTTTTCTCGACAGTTAGGATGCTTCCTTTGATGGATTACTAACATGTTATCAACTCTATGGCTGAACCTGAGTTGTAGCTCTATATAGTTTCATTTAAACTGTTTCTGATCTTAATTGGTTGCTTTTGATAAAAAAAAAATGGCTTTAAAGGCAGAATTGATTTGTTTTTCCAATAATCACTTAAAAGACATGACGGTGCTATGAGTTTGATTCTGTATATGATGTTTTTCATTGTCTGAACTCAGGTTTGGTCACTTAGCCTGCTCCTCTGCTGATGTTGAAAAGTTTCTTGATGTCTTAAGCCCTGATAAGAAGATAGAGTTCCTCAACAAGTTGAAGAAAAGCTTTGACTGCATTTCTACAGTGCCAACAAAAATGCTTGGGCAGTCAATTACTCTCTTCAAAATTCAAGAATTGGTTGGAAACATGTCTGAGCTCCCCGTGGCTGGTGCGTTGTGGAAAAATATTCAAGATTTTTTTGTTTTGTTTAATACATCCACTTTTATTGTGTGGTGCTATTGGTCTTGGGGAGATTTCCTGCTCCTTTTGCTGTGCGGTGATTATATGCCCTTTCCACCTGATACCCAAAGAACTGTTGTCAAAATAAACCTGGTGGTGTTCTTGAGATTTTTTACTATTTTTAAATGCTATCATCATCAATATATTCTGGTTCATTGTAGGCTTAATTTCTTTGGAGAAGCTTTCTTTTTAGTCTTCAGTTTTTATTTTATTTGTCTCTCTTATTATAATTGTGAGCTCTGTCATTAAGTTGCTTATTCAATTCCTCCTCATTTATTCTTCTGCAGAACTCGAGGGTTCTGCTGTACAAATGGCAGAGATGTATTGTCGAAACCTTCCACTGTCAAAGGATTTGGATCCACAAGAGGGCATGCATGGTGAAGAGCTGCTATCCATGGTGTGCAATGTCTTGATTCAGGTATTTCGTTTCGCATCACATCTAGAAATTTTCTGTGAAGAGACTACAGATTTTAAATGGTTTACATGCTTCTAATATTGAAGCTAGTCTGATACAAAGCTTTTATAGTTATTCTGGCGTACTAGACATGTTGGCTATTTTATAGAGGCAATTATGGTGTTGGAGTATGGCTTGAATATCCGAAGGTGAGAACTCATTTTTACTTTGTTACTATTGATTTTTATAAGTTTGAGTTATATGTCAACTTCACTATCTGATTATATTATGCAGATATGTATGGCAGTACAAGATCTTATTGTTGCACTTGTATTCTTACTGGGGTGCCCTTTCATTAGCACATGAATGGTAGGCTATTGATACTCCTGTTTATTGGTTATGTAGCATTTGGTAATTATTATTATGCAGCATCTTTACCTATTAAGAGGATCTTTTCTTTTTCTGTTAGGTATAAATTGCTGGATGTCAAAAATATCCTGATGGAAACTGTTTCTCACCACATTTTACCCCAGATGTTGGTTTCTCCCCTTTGGAAAGATTTAAATAATCTGTTACAGGACTACCTTAAGTTTATGGATGACCACTTCAGAGAATCTGCCGATCTGACATTTCTTGCTTATCGGCATAGAAATTATTCTAAGGTCTGTCAGATATTTTGTTAGTATGTGATGTTATTTTATAATATATGTTATTTATTTTATTTCAGAAGGCTTGTTATTCCAAAGCATATTACATGTAAAAATTGAAACATGATTTAGTAGGTATGCAAATTTTTCTTTCCAAAATACTAAGAGAATTGTTAATATCTGATTTTAGGATGTAGCCCTTGAAATTACTCTGAAGGTCTGTAAGTTATGCGTTAGTATCTAATTTTATTAAAATATATAGATATATTAATTTGGCAGGCCGGATGTTATTCCAAACATATTACATACAAAGATTAAAGCATGATATTGGGATATATGCATATTTGTTTTTCCAAAATACCAAGTACGAAAGGATTAATTGATTGTTAGTTTCAAACAATTTAAGTTTATAACTAATAACACTTATCAAACTCAAAACAAAAGAATAAAAATAAATAAAATAAAACACTCATCAAATTACACCTAAATTTAAGTGTATATTATGTCTATACATAGGAACGTACGTGTGATGTGTCCACTTTTGTGGGTGTGTATTTGCTGAATCATACGTGTATATATTACAGGTAATTGAATTTGTCCAGTTCAAAGAACGACTTCAACACTCTAATCAGTACTTAGTTGCAAGGGTTGAAGCACCTATTCTGCAGCTAAAGCAGAACGCAGATAACATTGAAGAAGAAGAGGTAATTAATTGCTTTGTGTCATCTGTAATGCATTCCTGTTGTATAATGTCTAGTGATAAATATCACATTTGTGTATGTCCATCTCGTTTAGGCCGTCCTTGAAAGCTTGAAAAGTGGAGTTCACTTCCTTGAACTCTCTAATGAGATTGGATCCAAATCTTTGACCTTTAATGAAGATATGCAGACACGCCCGTGGTGGGCACCAACTTCGGAAAGAAATTATCTTTTAGGTCTGTATTACATGCACTTTGTCTGCTGTGCTAATTCTCTGTTATACTTTAGGGGAGATTTTTTTTTTCTCAAGATTCTTCTTTTTTGTTTTCATAGATATTCGGGTCTTCATTATTTTCTTATGTAGCACCTTTGGCTGTGTTTTTTTTCTGTGTATTACATATGCTTCTGTGTGTCAAATGTTTGAAACTATCATTCGTTTCAGGCCCCTTTGAAGGAGTTTCCTACTATCCTAGAGAAAACTCGGTATGTCATATATCTGCTGCTGTATTTTTCACTATAACTTTTGGTAGTCAAAAAGTTGTATTTTGCATATATTCTTGGTAATCCAAAAACTGTTTAATGAAATTTCTTCTCTTGCTTTGCAAAGTTACTTGTGTATTACTCTTGTTTTGCAAAGTAATAACCCATATGTTTAATAATAGCTCCTTTACTTTATTGCGAATTATCTTCTGTCTACTGGTGCCAAAACCAGATCAAAGAAAGGGAAGCAAGTGTTCGGAGAGTTGTTGAGAGGAAATCTCTTCTTCCTCGGATGATTTATCTGTCTATTCAGAGTGCTTCGGCATCACTCAAGGATAATCTTGAGGTCAATGGTTCAGTTTCTGACCCTAAAATCTCCTCAGAACTGAAGATTTTGCTTGAGCGTTACGCAAAAATCTTGGGATTCTCTTTGAGTGATGCAATAGAAGTTGTTTTAGCTGTTTCTGGTGGCCTAAAGTCTTCTGAGGTATGATTGAATCATTAATCTTACTCTACACTTGTTGTACAGTGTACTATCATTAAACTTCGTACTTGTACAGTGTACTATCGTCAAACTCTACAAGTGTACAGTGTACTCTAATTAAACTATATGCTCATACAGTGTACTATCATCAAATCTGCATATATTATTATAACCTACTATTCCAGAGATGTATATGATCATCCACCGTTATGCTGGTTTATGAGTTATTATTTAAAGCGACTTGTCTGGGTTAGAGTTAGTGTCCTAGTTAAGAGCTTTCTGAGTGTGTACTCTAATTGTATGAGCCTATATTCATGCAAAACTAACATATATATATATATATATATATATATATATATATGTGTGTGTGTGCTATAGGTGTTTGGTTCAGACTTGATTGATTGGTTGAACTTTGCTGTATTTTTGAATTCATGGAACCTGAGTTCCCATGAACTTGGTCATCGGGCCGATGGAGATGGACGTCAGCCTCAAACTTGGGAAACTGTAAATTCCTTGCTGGAGAAGTGTATTTTGGAGAAGATGAGCTTGACGGAGCTTTCAATTACATCTCCTTGGAATAATCTTCCAGTACTGACACAGTTAGTTACTGAGCCTTTTGCTTGGCATGGTCTTGTGATTCAATCCAATGTTCGTGCATTTCTTCCATCTGGCAAAAAAAAGAAGAAAAGTGGACCTTCAGATCTGCCAGCTCTGTCTCGTACTCGTGATTCAGTCCTGTCTTTATGTGGTACATTAGAAAAGCTTATGAAGTGGTTAAGAGAGCAGATTAATAGGCCAGAGGATGAAAATTTGGAATCTTTCCTCTCATCTTTGCAGAAGAAAGGGCAGGAACAGGAAGGCTCTGGACAAGTTTTCCAGATTCTAGAAACTCTAGTCTCATCAATAAATGACAATGACCTTGGTGATCAAATCTCTCGAGCACTGAAGTCGTGGAGTCATGTCGACGTTGCGAGGAAAATAGTTAAGGGGAAATTCACAGTATTGGCCGAATTGCTTCGACTTTGCGAGTCAAAATTCAAGATGTTACAGGCATTAAAACAACAATTAGCTCAAGTCTGAAGAGTCGTTATCTATGGTAGATATGATTTCATGTCTCTGGACCAGGCTTGTTGGTGCTTTGTTTTATTTCAACTTTTGGTGATGAAATTCATCCCATCCAAAATTGAAGATGTTCAGCTTGGAAGAGATTGAGATCGTATTCATGCTTTTGTTCTACACCGCTAGATTGTTAGACTGCTGGTGTGTGTTTTTGGCCTCTAAGGTTGACGGCCGGCTGGTAAATTATCGACTTTGGTAAAAAGAAATTTTAACCTTTGTGTAATCTTTTGCTTGACAGTGTAGATTAAACGGTCGTATTCCTTTTGTATTTTTTTTCTCTTTTTTCATCTTCCATTTTCTTCCCGGAATATGTTTTGAGATTTAATACAAGGCTTTGAAGCTTTGTATTTCTGAGCATAAATTTTGGCAATGTATTTTTTTGGGTTCTTTACTTTTAGATTTTCTGAATAAAAATTTTACTCTTTCCACAATATGTCAAAATCATATGGCTGTGTTTGGTAGCATTGTAGGCTTAGAGGTGTCAGGTGATTAGAAAATGTATTACAATGTTTGAAACTTTTGTTTCACAGGTTTCTTCTGTTGCTTTATGACCATCAATGCTGAATCTTTTCCCATTTATATTTCAAAATCTGCAGGTAAGTTCAATAATGTATTTAGCGTTGAAATTGAGCTTGGCTCATACGCGCGTTTAAAATGGTCTCAGCCTCGACCAATTTCTAGAAATTTGACCAACAATGTTGTATGAAATATGTGTCTGTGAAAATCTCGTTGTAATTAGAGTTTCCATTTGTAGAAAGAGAAAAAATATTATACAACAAAGATTATTTTTCTTTCTAGTCATTGGGCAGGTTACCTAATTCATAGTATTAGGAATTTGACAATAATAGCCTATACGTACTAGTCATATGGTTTGGAGGAAAATTTAGTAAGTCGACCTGTCAAATCTGCTTCATTATAAATAACCAATAGAGATTTGGACTGTTTTGCATGCTAATTAGTGCCTTGATTGATGTCTAACTAAGAACTATATATGTTGACAAACTAAAACTAGCTACTTTAAAATATTTAAGACTTAAGAGGGATGGTGAGGCAAAGCAGTTCTCAGTTTGGTGCTACTCCACTTACCGAATTCTTGTTCTCTTTTATAATAATCATGGTAATAATGGTTTTGTTTCGTTAACTAACTTGTTTTTTTTTTCTTCTTTTTTTTTTTTTTTATATTATTAAGTATTGCGGCATATGGGAAAGTTAATTAATTTCGTCATTAGATTATTTTTTAACCAAAATGTAATTTCGAAGTAGAAATAAATCAATAGTATTTCTTGCTTAATAAGTATCTCGTTATCGTAAAAATTTCTTGATATATAGAGGAGTACAAATTTAGTTTCAAAATTTATCGTGAAAACTGATAAGTCAAGTTACTCTCAGTATTTTTGGAGTATTTTTGTTTGATGAGTTGTAATTCTATATCTACATACATATAGTGAAAATATCAATTTTAAGAAAGCATTGTAATTTTCTTTAAAAGAACAAACAATGTTTCATTGAGAATTCTAATCAGACAAAATTAAGAAGAAAAGGTAATATGATGTTCTACCTTAAAATTATGAATGGCTCAGTAGAAAATTTCCACTAAAGATAGCGTAATTGATGAGAAATTTGTTTATTTTGTTAGAATATAACGTTATTAATGGCCAGTTCATTTTTATTTTATTTTGTTTTTTCGTAATGGAAACGTGGTCATCCAAAGCAAAATATTATGCTCTCTTTCGTCTACCAAATCAAACCAAAATTCAACCTCATTATAATCGTGTCCTACAATTCAAAGAAAAAAAAAAAAAAATGGAAGATAATAAGAAAATATCTATATAGCCAGCAACATGACACAAACCATAGTAATGCTCGGACACTCGGTCGTGTTCAGGTTGCGTTTTGGGAGCTTGGATTGTTGAGCTAACCATTGATCAGACATTTATCTACCAATCATGACTCGGATATCATAATTTGTCAAATCAGAAGCATTAAGATTATTTTAAAAAATAAAATAAAATAGGGGAAGAAAAGTATAAGCATTAGATATAAATTAGAAGAAAAAAGAATTTGTTCACTATTTCATGATAGGGAATTATGTACAGGGTTCTTCCAAATGTTGTCAATTACATAACATAGCAATTAGTTGTCTTGTTGAATTAGTAAAATTCGAAAAAAAAAAATCATAGTGAGTTTATCGACGTAACTAAGTTGGTCAAAATTTTAAAGAAGTCTTCCGTGCTTGCAATATTGTTGCTGTTTCTAGAGCTTTTTTCGATCACCTTTTTGATTTGTTACTACTGAGTGAAGCAAAGCTTTCTGCTTCTTGGTTAGAAGACTCGTAATCTTTTGACTAGGAGAGTCTAAAATATTTATGTAATTTCAGTTGATGACAATTAGATGTTTTATGAGGGAATATCAAAGTTTTACAACTTAATTAAACCAAAACACAAGAATCTCAATGTAATTAACAAGTGAAGGAGCTGTATAGTGGGTGCACCAAATCCCCTTTATGGTTGGACTAAGATGTCCTAAAATCTCAAGTATTACTCTTGACTCAAAACCTAATTTTCCAATACAATATTCCTTTGAAATTATAATATTGAATTTAGTCTTCCCTCCTCCAACCTAGTATATAAGTAGATGCTCTCCTATGGGTCTATACTCACACATAACCACCATAGTTGATTCAACAAAGAGGCTGAGAGAACCATGGAGGCTTTCAAACTCAGTGTCAAGCCTTTTTCCCCTTGCTTCTTACTTGGCTTCTTTGCTTTGCTTGCTTTCTTAGCTTCTTTTGCTGATGCGGAAACTCACTACCATCAATTTGTTGTATGTCTTCAAACTCATCATCCACTTCATCAGCATTTATCCGCAATGGAATGGAATCTAAGACAATTTTTTTTTTTTTTTTCCTGAAATTAGGTTCAACAAACGCCGATAACGAGGCTGTGCAGGACACGAAACAGAATCACAGTCAACGGGCAATTCCCCGGACCAGCATTGGAAGTCAGAAATGGAGATTCTCTGGTGATCAGAGTTATAAATAGTGCACAATACAACATTACCATGCACTGGTAAACATATTTGATTCTCACAATAGACTAAGCTTCATGAAATTCATGCATGCATATTGCTCATAAGTTACAGACTCACATATACTCATCCAAACAGTCTAGCTAGTAATTGAAGTCTTAAAACTTTCCCTCCCTTTTTTTGAAGACGAATTTTTTTTTAAAAAAAAAATGAAATCATATGTACGTAAACTAACATTGAATCACTTGTTATAGTTGAGGCTACGTATTTCAATAGCATGTCAATTGTAATTTTGTCGCCGACTTTTGTTACTTGTTATGCTTCAGGCATGGAATTCGACAGCTGCGGAATCCATGGGCAGACGGGCCTGAATATGTCACTCAGTGCCCCATCCAACCTGGTGGTACCTATACTTACAGGTTCACAATTATAGATCAAGAGGGAACGTTGTGGTGGCATGCTCACAGCAGATGGCTCCGAGCTACTGTTTATGGAGCTCTCATTATCTATCCCAGATTGGGTTCTCCATATCCATTTCCTACGCCCAAGAGAGAATTTCCAATTCTTCTTGGTAATGACGGAAAACCAATTTCTTGTTTCTACTATTTTCTTTCACTTTATTGCTTCTACCTTGCTAAACTCTTTGTACTTTACAAAGTTGTCCCTAAAACAAGTTACGGTAATTGACAGGGGAATGGTGGGACAGAAACCCCATGGATGTTCTGAGGCAGGCGCAGTTCACAGGAGGACCACCAAATGTATCTGACGCATACACAATAAATGGTCAGCCTGGTGATCTGTATAGATGCTCCAGCAGAGGTTTGCCAAACTTCACCTCCAACTCTAAGGACTAACCTTAAATAGCTCTCTTTGAACTCGAACGCAATCCTTGTATGTAAATCTGATAAGAGTTAAAATGCAGAAACTGTGAGAATTCCTGTGGATGCTAAGGAGACAATTCTCTTAAGGATCATCAACTCTGCACTCAATCAAGAACTTTTCTTTGCCATTGCCAACCATCAGATGACTGTTGTGGCTATCGATGCTCTCTACACAAAGCCTTTAACAACTCGGGTCATCATGATAGGACCTGGTCAAACAACGGATGTCCTCCTCACAGCTGATCAGACACCAGCTCGCTACTATTTGGCAGCACGTGCCTACCAAACTGCGATGAACGCTGCCTTTGACAATACCACAACCACTGCAATCCTCGAGTACAAGGATGCTTCCTGCAAGAAAGGGCAACCAGCTCCAAGACCAATCTTACCACAATTGCCAGCATTCAACGATACAGCCACTGCAACCGCCTTTACTACGGCGCTCAGAAGTCCTTCGAGGGTCAATGTCCCTACAAACATAGACGTGAGCCTTTTCTTCACAGTGGGTTTAGGATTAAACAACTGCTCACGTCCTAATAGTCCCCGTTGCCAAGGCCCCAATGGAACTCGCTTCACTGCAAGCATGAACAATGTCTCTTTTGTATTCCCCAGAAGAACCTCTCTAATGCAGGCTTACTACCAAGGAATACCTGGTGTCTTCACCACTGACTTTCCTCCTGTTCCTCCCGTGCAATTCAATTATACAGGTAATGTGCCTCGGGGGCTGTGGCAACCATCTACTGGAACCAAACTCTACAAGCTGAGGTACGGTTCCAGTGTACAACTTGTTTTGCAGGACACGAGTATCGTCTCAACAGAAGATCACCCCATGCATCTTCATGGATACCATTTCTATGTTGTTGGATCGGGTTTTGGCAACTTCAACCCACAAACAGATCCTGCCAGGTTCAACCTTGTCGACCCGCCACAGAGGAATACCGTTGGAACTACTCCAGGTGGATGGGTAGCCATCAGATTTATAGCCGATAACCCAGGTAACTTTCTTGCTTTATCATTTGATCAAAAGTAATATTTTTTTAACCACAATCTGCATCACTACCAGTAGAGATTTCACTAATGTAATGTTTCTCGGTCACCATTATATTGCAGGAATTTGGCTGATGCACTGTCATCTTGATGCCCACATTGTTCTGGGTTTGGCAATGGCTTTTCTAGTTGAGAATGGAGCTGGACAACTACAGTCCGTGGTAGCTCCCCCTGTAGATCTACCCCGATGTTAGATGGTCAATAGGGAAGCACCACCTTGTTAAACCAAGCATACCACTAGCAGGATTTGTTGTCTTTCTCGCGTGCTTTGATCATACTTACTTGTTATGCTAAATTTGAATGTCATAGGTGCAAACAGGAGTGATGAGTCCGTAAGTAGTAATCCAGAATTAGATTTTATAATCAAATTCGTGATTTGTCTTGTTCCTACGTTTATGTAAATTTTGTTCTTTGATTGAAAGAAAGAATTGCAGTGTTTGCAAGTTGCAACAATTACTTTACCACTTTTTACTTGAGCTTTCTGATGTTAAAAACAACTTAAAATCACAAACTTCAGATATTACCAATAAACTAAAACTACTAATTATGTAAATTTGGCTCGCAACATGCGACCAAAGAGGGGGTTATCACTGGAATTTACATGCATATTGATACGTCATTTCTATCAGGTAAAGTTCAATGGAAATTTCAAAGCAACAACATTCATACAACATTTCAAGCAATAGCTCTGAGATATTATGAAGTGTCAGCATCCAGTTTAACTAAACAGGTTTAGGTTGGCCCGAAACAAATTTAGTGATCAGGCAACGAACTTCAGACAACGAGTATCATTATGTATATTCTGGCAACGGCATGAACAAAAGCGTATACCACACCTCACACATGTATATTTAGCAGCAGAACCACAAACCGTACAGAAATGGCGGCGAGAGGTAGAGATCGGAGGTCCTACTGATGCCTTTAGATAGGACGGAACGTGGGATGGCAAAGATTCCAAATTTGCCTGTTTTTTAAAGGAGTATCAGTGAGAAAAACCATAAAGAAAGGCCAAATAGAAAAATGAAGTCAGCATTTCATACTTATACAATTCTACCTCATGTAAGAGCTCAAGAAATGTTTTTGGAGCCTTCCTGGCCTCGAGAGCTTTCGCTTGTCGTGTTTTACGCTTCATGCTCTTGGACTGTTTCTTTTGCATGTAAACTACAACAGAGGTCATACAACATTGAGGGTAAAAAGAAAATTCGTTGAAAAACAACGGGAAATACCTGCAGTCATCCAAGGCAAATTCCTTAAAAAAGAAAAAGGAGAGAGAGAGAGAGAGAGAGAGAGAGAGAATAAGGATTCTTGTAAATTTTGTCTTTCAGAAGAAATATCATTACTGGAAGCAATCCCAAACAACAGAACACATGGTGTTTTCCCCATTAGAGCACTAGATAGATCTAGCCGACTAAAACCCATAAATTAGAAGTATTTATCAACTTGTAGCAATATTGGCATAAACGAATTCCATTATCCAGTACTCATAATACCTAAAAGACTGAAATTTTAGACCTTTATAACATCTTGTAGTTCAAACAT
>JXTB01000011.1:1492296-1600176 GCA_002914805.1 Parasponia andersonii
CTTAAAGTGATTTAGGTAATTAAAATAAATGAAAGAGGGAATGAAAACCTTGATCATCTTCGTCTAGAGAATCATCGTCTTCGTCATTAGGTTCAACCGTTTCAATACCAGCATTATCGTTTTCCAAAGCTTCCAAGCGAGCTAGAGCTGCCTAAAACAAACATATTTCATCACTAACTTCGCCTCACTCGATTGATAATGACCCATATCAAGCCTAAACTCATTATTTCATCACCAACTTCACCTCACTCGATTGATAATGACCCAGATAAAGCTCGAACTCAGTATTTCAACCCGTAATAAATATATATTAAAAAAAATTAAAAGAAGAAGGAACCTGGGTGCGGTTGTCAGTGCTAGCAAGCGCTGCAACCATCTTCGAAGCAACTTTTCGGGTTCGGCTTGAAACCCGACGTAATGGGTTCGAAGCGTCATCGTCCATTGTGGCAGATTCCGGTTTATTCAGTCTGCCGGAGAAATAAAAAGGGACCAAGATGGAATAGATAGAGGGCAACTCAGCCCTGACTCGGAAAAATAATAGGCCATTTGGTCTTTACTAAACCAGATCTTTTTTTTTTTTTTTTTTCTTTTTTAAATTTGGGGAAATCCCAGGGGAAAAAAAACCTAAACGACAACAAAACCTGTGAACACAAGATGTCGTTTTCTTAAACAACGTTAAACGACATGTCATTTCAATACTAGACGATTTCTTCTCTCTCCGCACTTGTGTGGATTGGCGTAGCACTGACAGGACTTTGTTTCGCATGTCGTATCAAGGCACTGATTTGAGTTTAAACTTGGGTTTATGGAACAAATCAACCTTGAACTATTTAATTTTACAAATTTGAAGAAAATTTTTAGGTGATTGTTTATTTTTATATTTGAAATTTATAAATTATTTTTTAAATACCGTCACACATTTTTAACGTGTGTTTGTTGTTAAAAGTAACAAATTACAATTTAAATAATCTAAGAATCAAATTATTAAAAATCAAAAAATTCAATGTCCTAATTATTATAATTGACACTTTGAGTACTAAATTACTATAAATTAGATACTTTAAGAATTAACTGTTCTACTAGTCCTTTTAATTTAGATCATTAGATTCTAAGATTACAAGCCGGCTAAGAGTAATTGATATACCTAGCAGCTACATTTCTACAAAGCTGCTTTGAGGGTTAACTTCATTTGAAAGTATAGCATCTTTTGTTTCCAATAACAAGAGTGCCTAAGTAGGAAAACAAAGCTCCAAATGGTTATTGCGATTTGTAAAAATTCATGTAGATAAGAAGCTTGGGAAGACAATTCTCATAACATAATAATCTTGAAAGTCGACCTTCTTTTTGACTTTAGGCGATTGTTTTGGAAACACAGTAACAACAATTGTTTCACTCTTTGTCTTATTGTAAAAGAACTATTCAAGCAAACGTTCAAACTCCTCGACAATTGATCAACAACTAATGATTCAATTTCAAGGAATAGCAACTTCAAAATAGAGCCATGCATGACAATCAACTCTACATTTGACCAGATTAGATATATAATAAGTCAAACAACATTATCAGAAAATGCAATCTGATAGCCTTATTGTGCATGAAATTCATCGACCTCTAAGTAAAAGGTTCATTAGAACTAAAAATTCCAGGCACTTCTAACCCTTGAAAAATATGAACATATAAAATCAGTAAATACTTTAAAACTTATCTTGATCTCAATGGGTCTATAATAAATCAAAAAAAAAAAAAAAGATAGCAAAGTAATTGAAATTACTGAATTTCTATGGCGTAAAAAGAAACGTTGCCTTTGTAGTAATTTACCAAGACCATTTAATTCTTCACCATCAAAACTGAAAATAGAGAAACGAGTAAGTTTCTAGAAATTGTTCCCAGCAAAAAAAAAAAAAAAGGAAAAAAAAGTTTTCACAAACTATCACCATACAGAGACTTGAAATGAAATGCTGCTCTAACCTGTCGGAAAATATTTATTGGTAACTAACATTGAATAATTGTCCTTAATCGAATAATGACCTTACGTATAACCCTTTTTATAAAAACATAGAGACACATGACCAAATATGAAAAGATGATGCTTACAAAGAAAGTGGCAATGTTGTCGAGTCATAGACTCATCACGGGTATCTACTGTCCATGGGGACGAAGATGATCTAATCATGATCTCATTAAACATAAACTTTTATCCATGCAGTACAATTTACAAATAAATCTAATATAGTGACTGACAGAATCACAAAGATTGGCAGTACATTTCCACTAATGGAAAATGAAAAGCAAGTAGAATGGCATTTTTTTTTTCCACAGCCCTCTTTTGCAATGTACTTATACATAGAAAACAATGATATAGTAAATAACTATAATAAAGTTTGGCTTGTATCATCTCCATGAAACACATTGAAACTCACCTTCCCAACCTGGCCTCCTGAAACAACACACGAAGGGACCAAAAAATCAAAATTCCAGATAAACCACTGGTAAACAAATGGGAAAATTCAAAGTGAACAACCACAAAATTCCAAACTGCCAAAATCAAAATTTATAAATATATTTATTGACAAATATATCCTTATAGACCTCCTTTTTCTTGTCCGCTTTTCTTTTCACCCCGTGAAATTGATATGAGCAAACACGGGAAAGATGGCGATTACTATTTAGCAACGCTTCTTTATGGGGAGATTGGCACTGATATGATGCCTGCCTGCCTACCAAATAATCTCCGACGATCAAATTAGTTTTAAGCTCGGAGACGAGTTCATGGAAATCAAAATAAAAGTTAAAGTTTGGCATATATCTTGAAATATTTGTATATTATACCACATCTTATAGCACTTATACTATACTTTGGGACACCTGATCTTGTACTGCTAGGTTAAATTTTGCCCACTTATGAATGGACAACTGTCATGAATGGTCATTTATGTGTGAACATTTGTTGACAGTTGAATGGGTAATTGTGCATAGAGAGTTGTTGGTATTAAGGACGTTGGTGAGACGTGTTATTAACAACACGTGTCCATGACCCGCGATAAGGCGTCATGGACACGTGGGACCTTTCTAGAAGTGAGCACTGCTTGTTGTGGGTGTCTGTCCTTTCGGATAATGTCTTAATTCTATCTAGAGGAAACACTTCTTAATACTGAGTGGTGGTGCATGGCCGGTTTTGACTGCCTAAACATCAACTGAAATTTCAATTTGTCTTAGCAGGTCCAACATTTTGGTGTGTCCAACCACTTTTTAATATCTCTGTTCCACCATGGCACATTCTTATTGGTGGGTGGAATTTATAAGAACGTTTGGAAATTAATTCTTAGTATGCAATCTCTGCACATGGTACAACGCAATTGAATTCTTACTGGGTGTACTGGCAACAATTTATGCATAAAAAAAGCTATTTGAATCTCCAAATAAAAAGTTAGGCGTTAGCATTTTTGTTTTAATTAGAATTTCCATTAAAGATTTAACCAACCAATAACTCTATAAAATAAACTGAAATGATGCCGAAGTTGTTTAAGCAAAGACTCATGAAGTCTTACCACCACAAAATAAAAAAACTGATAAACGAATTGGAAAAATGTTTCCTTATTTCAAAACAAAAAAGAAGTTGACAAAAACAATTGATTAACAGAGCAACACCGGTGGAGGTCCCAACTTCAAGCATCAAGGAAAGTATGATTACCTCATACTCTCGAGTAATACTGATCCAATTGTTGCTTCAACAACTATTCCTCATTGGACTACACCATATAAAATTGATATAAAAAATGGACTTATTATTTCTAAGGACTAATAAGAGTTCGTCTCACAACTTAAATAAATAAAAGAATAGATAAATTTGAACTCAATAAGCAACAATTGATTTCCTATGTGTGCAGATGGATTGACTATCTTCTTTTGTCTTCTTGTACATTTTTACAGAAATGTTCACCTAAGCATATTTCACAAAATACTAAGTGGGTAAAGAAAAAAAAAATCCAGAACCAACTAAACTCCAAATATACTGTGGGATCCGTTCCCGAGCCTTATGCCACGTAGAGGGCTACGCGGATCGCACGTGATCTCACAATCGACAATTGGGCCGTCCGAGGTTAGGGCCGAGTCCATCACTGACCCGGACGGTTCGGCCCAGTCTGACCCTAACCTCGACAGTTGGGGGTCGGAAGCCCCAAGGGTCTGCCATCATAGAATAGCGGCCCTTACCCCAACAATCGGGAGGGTCAGAAGCCCCAAGGGTCTTCCGACTGAATACAGTGGAAAGCGACTCACGGCTCAGGACCCAGACAGAGCATTTAATACGATTCTGGGTAGGTGTGTACCAGGGACAAGCCGTCCTGGCAGAACGGCGATTTAACCAGATCTTACTCCTGACAGATTGAAGCCAAAAGAGGCGACGAAAATTAGGCCATGGCAGCACAGAGGAGATCGCCGAAATCTCGGCCCGTGACTGCTGAAAAAGTTTTCGAAGTGAAAGGTACTCAGTCCTGAGATTGAGAACCAGGCGGTTCACTATCTCAGGACTACATATATAAGAGCCATGCATTCCCAAGAGGGACATGTACACTAAAAAAGAAAACAGATATATATATATATAAGAGTCTGTAAACAAGAAAGAGAGATTTATATATATACTGAAATATTTTCCTTACTATCCAACAAAAAGATAAACCATTGACTTAAGCATCGGAGAGTCTTTGCAGGTAGCCACCCCCGCCTCTCCGATCTTACTTGGAGTTCAGAGAACTTTGGGACAGTAAGGACACGAGGACAGTTGGAGAATACAGCATCAGCAGTTCAAGCCACGTGGACGGCTGGTGAGAAATCGCTCCAACAGTTTGGCACCGTCTGTGGGAAGAAGTTGAGCGTGGAAAAGAGAGTAAGAAACTCACGATCACGCTCTCCCCGAACAAAAAAGCCATACAACGTCTGATGGCACCCTCAAGAATGACAACCAGGAGCACACGTCCCGATGCCGAAGGAAGCTCCCGAGAAGAACGACCAGATCTGGGGCAGAAGCTGGATCAGATACTTGTCGCCCTGGCGGAAGCAAAAAGAAAGGCAGAGATGGCCCATGAGGCCGTCCTGGGTCTAAGGGATGAGGTCGCAGATGTACGCAGAGATAATGCTCGCCTCGAGAGTTTGCTGGCAAGTGAAGATAGGACCCAGCGGAGGGAAGAATTCGACGAAGAAGTCCAATAAGAGTTCGGAAGCCAACCGTGGGGAGAAGCTCCCGTCCCGTCCGGGTCACGAATGCAGGGGGTACGGTAAAGCAAGTCGAGACCTTTTCAAACCAGGGGGGCAACGGGCGGAAGACACCATGAAAGCTCTGGGGGTACGCCCCCCGACTGGAAGCAAGAGAAGATGGCGGAGTTGGGTAAGAGACTCGGCAACTATCATAGCCAGACTCCCGATGATCTGGCAGAACAAACTGTGCGAGGTATCAACCGGACGGCCTTCACTGACTGGATCCAGATGGAACCCAGGCCGAGAAACTTCACGACCCCGACCTTCAGGCCGTTCGAGGGAAAAACTGACCCCCTCAACCACATATACCACTTTCAGCATAAGATGGCCTTAGAGACCAGGGACGAGATTGTGACTTGCAAAGTTTTCTCTACGACCCTTGTGGGACTGGCCCTGTTATGTTTCAGGCAGCTCCCAGAAAAGTCCATAAACGGGTTCGAAGACTTCTGCAGACTTTTCCTGAAACAGTACGCAGGCATCCGAAGACAACAAAAAACCATGCGAGACCTGGACCGTTTAGAGCAGGCCGCAGATGAATCCCCACGGGAGTACCTCTCGCATTTTCTCGAGGTAATGTCACTGGTCCATAATGCAGACTCGGTCCAAGCCGTAGGCTCATTCGTCCGGAGCCTGCAGCCGAGATCAATGCTATCAGACTATCTCCTTCTAAATCTTCCGTACGATATGGCAGACGTCCAGGCCAAGTCGGAAAGGGTATTTAAGGTGTTGGAAAGCCACCAGAAGGCGCCCAAGACCTCTGCCGCAGTAATAACGATGCCAGTACAACCCCTGGCCCCGCAAGGGATGAAGAGGCCCTCACCGGGCCAAAGGCCGACCCCGAAGCAGGAAGTCTCTGCCCGAGACGGTCAGGAGGGAGGCAAGAGGAGAAGACGACCCGTGATCCTCTGCCCAAGTACGAGCTCAACACGCCGATCGACGTGATCTACCTCCAAAACAGGGACAGGGGCATTTTCAAGGACCCGCCCAAATCTGGCATCCCAGAGCATATGAAGAATAGGAACAGGTACTGCCAGTTCCACAAAGATTTCGGGCACGACACCGTCCACTGTCGCAATCTTTATGCTCAGGTCATATTGGCGATCCACGCTGGCAGGTTGAAGCAGTACGTGAAAACCGATGAAGCCCAGCCATGGTAAGACATTGCCAGGACTGAGAAAGGGAAGCAGGCCCAGGCCTCTGGGTCGGGAGAGCAGACCCTCAGGATCCTACCGACCATTGTGGGCAGGCCAGAGCTGACCCACGATCAAGAAGAAAAAGAAAAATGCCTCAAAAGAGCTGAGGGCAGGGCGAAGCGCTTGAGGGGGTTGGGACACTCCGTCAACCACTTGATGTCGGGAGAAGGTCGCGCATCCGCCGCCCCCATCGTATTTACCCAGCAAGATCTAACCACAGTACGCCATCCTCACGATGATCCCTTGGTAATTAAACTGCAGATCGGCTCCGCATTGGTTGGAAGGGTCTTGGTCAATGGTGGAAGCAGTGTCGATATCTTATTCCTCAACACATTCGAGAATATGGGTCTGGATAGGAGTGCACTCAGGTCAACCCGTCAACTGCTTTTCGCTTTCGACAGCACAAGGGTCTGCCCTTTGGGCGTCGTGACCCTTAATGTCTGCGCAGCCGAGAGATGCTTAGACGTGGATTTCGTCGTCATTAATTGCCAGTCTTCCTTCAACGTCATCATGGGAAGGAGATGGATCCACGTCATGCATGGGGTCACTTCCACCCTCCATCAGGTCTTAAGATGTCAATCAAAGGACGGCACGTACATGATTGACATTAAGGGGGACCAGGCCTTTGCAAGGAAATGCTTTTCGGCTGCCCTAAGAGGAACCGACGCGGGCACAAGCGCCGCAGCCAGAGACGAATAGTAATCAAAGGACCACCTGTCAGCATACATGAGGCAAATCGAAGAAGAGTCTGACGGTCCGCAATCCACGATCGAAGAGCTGGTAGCGGTCCCTTTGAGAGAGGAAGAACTGGCGAAGTTGATCCTAGTCGGAGCCTTATTATCCAAGGAGCAAAAAAATGAAATGTTGAGATTCTTAAAGCAGAATGAGGACGTCTTTGCATGGTCCCACGATAATATGCCAGGGATAGACCCCGCACACTCCTGTCACCGACTGAATATAGACCCCCATTTCCCCTCGGTCAGGTAGAAACCCCAAAGATTCGGACCAGAGAAAAACAGGGCGATCAATAAGGAGGTAGAAAAGCTACTGGAGAGCAGTCTAATCAGGGAATGTGTATACCCGCGGTGGGTTTTCAACCCGGTAGTGGTGAAAAAGAAAAACGGCGATGACCGTATTTGCATAGATTTCACCAACCTGAACAAGGCCTGCCTAAAGGATAGTTTTCCCCTGCCAAGAATCGACCAAATGGTAGACGCGACGGCGGGATTCAACAGGATAAGCTTTCTGGATACCTATTCCGGATACAACTAGATTCCCTTGTACGCGGAAGACCAGATCCACACGGCTTTTATCACAGAGCGAGGTTTGTACTGCTACAAGCATATGCCGTTTGGCCTGAAGAACGCAGGGGCAACCTACCAAAGGTTCATGAATAAGATGTTCGCCAGGCTGCTAGGAAAAACTATGGAGGTCTACATCGACGACATGGTCGTGAAGAGCAGGGAGGATTCAGACCATCTGAGGCATCTAGACGAATGCTTTCAGATTCTGAGGCAGCATCAGATGCGTCTGAATCCCAAGAAGTGCGCATTTAGGGTATCCTCTGGGCAATTCTTGGGACATATCATGAGCCGGAGGGGTATTGAAGCAAATCCGACCCAGCTGACCTCGATCGCGAATGTGCAGAGGCCCTCATCCGTTCGAGAGGTCCAACGCCTGGCTAGGAAGGTAGCCGCCCTCAGCCGATTCATATCCAAGATGTCTGACCGATGCAAGCCTTTCTTCCAATGCCTAAAGAAAAACTCTACGGCCATCTGGGGAGAAGAACAGGACAAAACACTGGCAGACCTCAAGCTGTATCTGAGTCACCCACCTATCCTGGCTTCCCCGTCAGAAGGGTAGCGTCTGTACGTTTATTTAGCGGTGTCTGAAGTAGCGATCAGCGCCGTACTACTCATCGAGCAAGACGGTAAACAAAAGCCGGTGATCTATATAAGCCGCATGTTCCTAGACGCCGAAACCCGATACAGTGTGGCAGAAAAGCTGGTCCTCACTCTAGTCAATGCTAAAAAGAAGCTCCGGCAGTATTTTGAGGCGCATTCGGTCACTGTGTATACGGATTTCCCCATCCGCCAAATCTTTGCCAAACCAGACCTATCGGGACGATTAACCAAGTGGGCCATCGAGCTGGGGGTGTACGATATCGAGTATCAGCCTCGGACGGCAAAGAAAGGGCAGGTCATGGCAGATTTTCTGGTGGAAATCGAATCCTTTGGCGAGCGGCATGACTTGAATCAGATGTCTCAGCTTCACTCCCCATCAGCCTGGACGCTCTACACAGACGGATCTACGAATGCCTCGGGATCGGGAATTGGGATAGTCCTGCAGACCCCAATGGGCCTCAGGGTTGAGAAAGCATTGAGGCTCGGTTTCCAAGTGACTAACAACGAGGCGGAGTACGAGGCATTGTTGCAAGGCCTCGAGTTGGCACTACATTTTGGGGTAGAGGACATCGCTGTGAAGACCGACTCGTAGTTGATCATGGGTCAAGTTAGAGGGGGACTTTGAAGTAAAAGAGCCGAGGTTGCACAGGTACTTCTCCAAGGTGATGGGGGCAAAAGCCCGCTTTGGCAATTTCAGTATCGAACCGATCCCCAGGGAGATGAACCAGAGGGCTGATGGGTTAGCTAAGAATGCGTCAATCGGGGGGCACTGCTGAAAGCATAGAGGTTCTTTTAGACGGCGGAGGCATGACAGACCCCCCACAGACCCCTGCGCACCACGTGTTCGCAACTAGCGCCGCTGACGAAGGGTGGATGAGACCCATCATGCAATATTTGACGTTGGGGAACCTGTCTGCAGACCCCCAGGAAGCAAGGTCAGTCAGGTTAAAAGCTGCCAGGTACTCAATGGTGGGTGAATAGTTATACAGGAGATCGACAATGGGTCCGATGCTACGCTGCATAGGCCCCGTCGAAGCGCAAAAGTTGATGGAGGAAATCCACGAGGGAGTATATGGCAACCACTCCGGCGGGCGCAGCCTCGCCCACAAGGCTCTAACGGCTGGATACTTTTGGCCATACATGATGATGGACGCAACCAAATTCGTGAAAAAATGTGATAAATGCCAAAGGTTCGCCCCGATGAAACGTCAACCTGCGGAGATTCTTCATTCGAACATAACTCCTTGGCCGTTTGCCAAGTGGGGTCTGGATATCATCGGAGAGCTCCCCAGAAGTCCAGGAGGAAAGAGATACATCCTGCTGGCCATGGACTATTTCACCAAGTGGGTAGAGGCCGAAGCCTACACGACAGTTAATAAGGCAGACACGATTAACTTCATCTGGAAGAGCATAATCTGCCGATTCGGGGTCCCGAAGGAGATACACGCCGATCATGGCACGCAGTTCTAGAATACTAAGCTTAAGGAGTTATGCGAGCTGTATGATATAAGGCTCAGTTTCTCTTTCGTGAACTACCCTCAGGGGAATGGCCAAGCAGAGGCGACGAACAAAGCCATATTCAGCAACATCAAAAAGAACTTGCAGAAGGCTAAAGGCAAGTGGTTAGAAGAACTACCAGCCGTTGTGTAGGCCCATCGAACCACAGAGCGGAGGTCTACTGGGAGAACGCCATTCACCATGGTCTACGGATCAGAGGCTGTGATCCCGACCGAGGTCGGCCTCCCGACCCTCCGCTCCGAAGTGGTAAAAGATGCACTCCTAAACGAGCGCCAGTTAAGCCGCAACACAGACCTCCTGGAAGAAACAAGAAACATGGCCTTGGTCCACCTGGCTTCATACCACCAGCAGGCAAGGTCTTACTACGCTAAAAAGGTTAGTGCCCGACGATTCGATACTGGGGATTGGGTCCTAAAAGCCAGAACAGGGAATTCCTCGAAACTGGACTCCAATTAGATCGGGCCCTATGAGGTAATCAAAGCGCTCGACAATGGTGCATATGTCTTGAAGGAACTCAAAATGGGGAAAAGCGTGCCGAACACATGGAACGCTCAGCACTTGAAAAAATATTACGTGTAAGGCACATATATATGATGTAAGACCATGCGAATGTTCATATTATTGAAAAGTTTAAATCCAAAACAGGTCAAGTTCCTTTTTTGCCACATGAATTCATCTCTTGGACTGCTGCGGAAGAAAGGGTCTGTCCACAAAGGCAGACCCGACGTTTTGTGTAGCTGCGGAAAAGGCGGTCAGCCGACGAAGGCAGACCATACATCCTAAACTGTTACGGAAAGGGTCTGCCCACAGAGGCAGACCCAATGTTTAAGGCTAACTACGGAGTAGGGTCAGCCCATAGTGGCAGACCTTGAAAATGCTCGCACTCTGGGACTCACGTCGCTCATCGATGACCTGAGAAAATGTGCGAAGGGTAAACTGCTGTGTAAAGCAAAAACTTGCCAGCAGACATCGAAAGTGCTCGCACTCTGGGACTCACGTCGCTCGTTGATGACCCGAGAAAATGTGCGAAAGGTAAACTGCTGTGCAAAGCAAAAACTTGCCAGCAGACCTCAAAAGTGTTCGCGCTCGTCGATGACTCGAGAAAACGTGCGAAGGATAAACTGCTGTGCAAAGCAAAAACTTGCCAGCAGACCTCGAAAGTGCTCACACTCTGGGACTCACGTCGCTCGTCGATGACCCGAGAAAATGTGCGAAGGGTGAACTGCTATGTAAAGTAAAAACTTGCCAGCAAATCTCGAAAGTGCTCGCACTCTGGGACTCACGTCGCTTGACGACGACCCGAGAAAACGTGCGAAGAGGAGATAGTTGTACACCAAAAACCCGCCAGCAAAACTCGAAAACAATCATACTCTAGGAGTCGAATCATACAGAAAAGACACTTGTCGATGACCCAAGAAAACGTACAAAGGAAAAAAAGCGTGGTAACCAAAAAGCTAGCCAGTGGACCCCCGTAAGAACGTTCTTAGCTACACAAAAAACTAAAGGAAGGCAGGGTCAGAATCCACCCGTTGGAAGTGGACCCTCCCTAAGGAGTGTTTTGGCTACACAGAAAGTTAAAAGGAAACAGACTAGCCAGGGAAAAGTCTATCCTTGCATGGTCAGGATGTGAACAGATTTGGAGTCTACCCATTGGAAGTAGTCCAGAGACAAATCAAACATGAAAGCAAGAATCAAGATTAAAGCCTATTTATTATGTCCTAAAAATACAAAGTACGCAGGTAATGGTGGTGAGCACTCAGGAGCCTTACTGGCGAGGCGCAAGTTTAGAGCGGACTCTTAAGGAGACGTCAGAATGATAATGTCCTGTTTATTCCCGATAAGAGCCAAGCCCGGGTCTTCTCCTCTGCAACGACGGGTCTAAGCAATGGTCAACCAACGCCTGGAGCTGGCTCCGAGCACGGTCCCATTTGGGGTCGGAGAACTCTAGCCACACGCGAGGGTCGAACTCTGCCAAAACAAGTTATAACAAGAGTCATACTTCTGCAAAACCGGATGAGCCAAAGCTTGCACCTCTATGTCCGAAGCCATTCCAAGTAATCATGACCCGAGGAAGGCTCATTAATAATCCAAAATTGAGTCCTTACAGTCAGTTAAACAAATGGTTGGATGCGAAAGAAAACAGTCTAAAAATGATGGGGTATCCTTTATCATTTATTCGAAGGGTTACAATGAATGATTAGCTTTACAAATATACAGAATTGGGGGTCCTAGTTACCTCCATCCGAGGAGGTGCAGCCAACCCCAGCACTTGGACCAGCCCCAGAGAAGGGTGGCGTGGCCGGATCAGATTCATCACTAGATACGACGACCGCACCAGACCCTTCACCGGTTGAGACCCCGAGGCTAGGCTGAATGTCCAAGGCTTCCAGAGTTCGATCTGGCAGACCAGAAGTAGGGACAAGCTCTGCGGCACCAGGGGCAGATGTAGAGGGCTCATCCTTTTCAGCAACAAGCATCTCCAGCACGTCAGCTGGGTATATGATTCTAATCTCGTCCCCGAGCTGCTGCATGTAGTGCTTGATGGAGTAGTGGTCCCTCTCGACGCCTTTCTGATCGTCAAATTGGTCTCACGTCACCACCTCAGCATGGTTTTCAAATTCTCTATTCTCCCATCCAGACCTATAACTTTCCGCAGAAAGAACGTCCACCTGCTTCTGGTACCTTGCTTTTAACTTCTCCGCATCCGCCAGTTTATCCTTCAGCACCGCCATTCTGAGTTCCGCCTGCCGCTGCGATAAGTCGACCAATAAAGAATTAATACCAGCGAGGTCTGTGCAATGTTTACGAGATATCTCCACCTGAGTACCCATCAGATTTTTATGGTCCAGAAAGAGATATCGGTTTACCTCATGGGACCGATCAAGTCTACGTTGCAGAGCATGGGTGTCTAGCTTCACCGCCGCCTCGGCTTTCCTCACTTCCTTGGCATTTCAAAAGCCTGGTCACGTGCGATGAAGGCCAGTCCCATCTCTGCCCCTGCACTCTGGAGCTCTTGCTCTTTGATCCTCAGCTCGCCCTGAGCCAACCTGGCGGCTTCGGATTGGGCAAGCCTGTCGGCCTCCGCCTGAGCTAATCTCGCAGCTAGCTCCTCGCTTCTAGCTCTCTCGACACTCATGGCATGCGCCACCGCGCTGCTAACCCTCGCTTCCTCGAGGTCATGATATACATCAAAGTCAGACCTCAATTCGGCAAGGGCAGCCTCGCTGCGCTCGGCTAGTGCAGAACGGGAGCTCAGTTCTTCAGTCAGATCCTTGACGCGAGCAGAGTAGAAGGACCGGATGGCGGACAGCTACAAGTTAAGCAACAAAGGAGGGGGTCGACATTTACCAAAGACGTTGAAGAACATAAAAGCACCCGAGTGTAACAAACCTGCACAAGAGTGCGGGTGGTGACAAGCTCGACATTTTCTGGTGTAAGGGCCTCCAGGTCTGGCTCTGTGGCTGGACCATCCCTTTGAGTGTCATCCACGCCCGGGGAACGCGGCCCCGCTTCGCCAGTCATACGGGTGTCCTCCCCGTCCGTCGGGCATGCCTCCAGAGTAGGAACGATAGGGACGGAGGAAGGTCTGGGGCCGTCAGGAACGCCTTCGAGCACGGTGGGAGATGGTGCACCTCCTCTGGACTGACTGCCGCGTACCGACCATTTCCTCCTTAGAAGGGTCAGCATCGCCCCATCATCGTCACTATCGGACGAAAGGACGACCCTGCCCCTCTTCTCCACTCGAATTTCTTCCTCATTTGATGAGCCGACCTCGCGTTGCCGCTTTGTAGGGATCGGGGGAGGGGAGGAGAGTCTGGATTTCAATCTCGAAACTCCCCCACTGAGCTCGGCGATCTCTCCACCGAGGCTAACAGCATTCGATTTCGAACCAGAGTCAGGGGTGGGGGAGATCGCCACTGCAGACCCCACAGTCGGGCTTGGCATCATCTTTTCCCCGCGCGTGATCAGGAGGGTAGACGGTCCCCCGGGTGGAGATCCACCAACGTCGGAGCGGGGAGCCACTGGTTTTGCTCCTCCCGAGTGCACCACGAGGCGCCGGCCAGCAGATACCTTGGTATGAGCTTTTGATGCCGTGGCACCCCCTTTGATGGGAGAGGGGTCGGCCGACGGACCTGTCTCAGAACCTGTAAAAAAACAAACAATGAGATTAGTTTGCGGTCGCGGCCTGACCCACAAAGATTCAAAGATTTAAAAATAAACTCACCCCTAACCCTTTTGGGGGCGGCGTTTTCTTCCTGGCGGAGCCTGACGCACTCCGCGGCCACAAACCTCACGGCCTCCTCGAGCTCGTGATTAGAAGGCGCTACCAGATCGTTGGTGCCCGCCAGCTGGCTTGAAGCCGCAACCTGCCGACTCACCATGGTGATCCGGTCGCTTTCGTCCCGGTGAAATCAGTTCAGGGCAGAGGTGTCGAGTCGACTCCTCAGGTGCTTGGTGATGACCCAGGTATCCAAAGGGAAGGGAAGGTACGAGACCATCCTGGGCATCAGGTTCATCGTCAGAGGGTTGAGGACGGCTCGAATGTGCCGGCATTCCCCCAGAAAGCTGAAGATTATGATCCCCTCCAGGCTTTTGAGCTGCCCAGCCGACAGGTGCGGCTCAAGCCTACTTTCTTCTGCTGAGGCTGCACAGGACAAAGTAACATAAGCAATAATATTAGGAGAGGACCCAGACCCAAAGATCATGGTCTAATACTTACTCTGCAGGAAGACTGAGGGGACTTGAAAATGCTCTCTGTTCACCCAAGGGGAGCACCATGCCCCTCCAACGGTATAAAGCCTGACGTGAGAGTCCCATTGCTTATCTGACCGCGGCAACCCCCAAAAGATGTGGTGTCCAGGCAGCGGCTGGAGATAGAAGGTGGGGTAGGAGTTCTTCTTGGGGATAAGAATGAGTTTATAAGCATAAAAGACCACCTCCAGGTCGATATGCATGTTGTAGATAACTGACAGGGCAGAGAGCCCCATCAGAATCATAATCCTGTTTGCATTCAGCTGCATCGGATGAATTCCCGTTAAGACAAAAAATTGGTGAATTAGGGGAGGAAGAGGGAATCGCAGACAGTCCAGATGCTTCCTGCCCAAGACGATAGAACCCTCGGGGGCGCAGGGGTGAAGGTACCAGTCTGCAGGGCCCTCAACCCATTGAAGCGTCACTCCTCTGGGGAGGCAGAGCTGCCTCCTCAGTGAGTCTAATTCTGAATCCATAGCGGGTTGCAATTCCTGATTTTGATTTGAAGTCATTGTTCCGAAACGTGATTGGAAGGGTGAGAGTCTTTAGAAGAGAAGGAAGCAGAAACCCTAGGATGTTATGAGGTTGGGATGATTGAAAATTTTGGTAAAATGGCAAATGAACACAATTGCGGTTTTTATAGGGGAAAAGCCGAAGAGTTTTTCTGGAAGAGGAGAGAATGAAGGAAACCGAGTAGTCAGAACTTCGAAATTCAAACACGCCTCGTGATGAGGGATGGCGTATCCCCGCATCGGGAAGAGGAAACCACGTGCGTCCCCCAGATTGGAGGAACGAAGAGACAATTTCCCCACTTAATAGACACGAATCTATCAAATAGGGAAATAGGGGCAATTGTGGGACCCGTTCCCGAGCCTTATGCCACGTAGAGGGCCACGCGGATCGTACGTGATCTCACAATCAACAATTGGGCCGTCCGAGGTTAGGGCCGAGTCCATCACTGACCCCGGACGGTTCGGCCCAGTCTGACCCTAACCTCGACAGTTGGAGGTCGGAAGCCCCAAGGGTCTGCCATCATGGAACAGTGGCCCTTACCCCAATATTCGGGAGGGTCAGAAGCCCAAAGGGTCTTCCGACTGAATACAGTAGAAAGCGACTCACGGCTCAGGACCCAGACAGAGTATTTAATGGGATTCTGGGTAGGTGTGTGCCAGGGACAAGCCGTCCTGACAGAACGACGATTCAACCAGATCTTACTCCTGATAGATTGAAGCCGAAAGAGGCGGCGAAAATCAGGCCATGGCAGCGTAGAGGAGATCGCCGAAATCTTGGCCCGTGACTGCTGAAAAAGTTTTCGAGGTGAAAGATACTCAGTCCTAAGATTGAGAACCAGGCGGTTCACTATCTCAGGACTATATATATAAGAGCCATGCATTCCCGAGAAGGACATGTACACTAAAAAAGAAAACAGATATATATATATATATAAGAGTTTGTAAACAAGAAAGAGAGATTTATATATATACTAAAATATTTTCCTTGCTACCCAACAAAAAGATAGACCATTGACTTAAGCATCGGAAAGTCTTTGCAGGTAGCCACCTCCGCCTCTCCGATCTTACTTGGAGTTCAGAGGACTTTGGGACAGTAAGGACACGAGGACAGTTGAAGAATACAGCATCAGCAGTTCAAGTCACGTGGACGACTGGTGAAAAACCGCTCCAACATATACTATATGACCTAATCTCCATCAAAAAACCAAAAAATAGACATCAGTATAAATTTCAATAAAAAGTTCAAAGATTAAAAAGAAAAAAAATGTTCTGGGTAAAAAAGCATTGAATTATGAGAAAATTATATATAGCTGCTCTATTGGGTCTTGGAAGAAATAGACCCAAATATTATCCAATATCCTATTCTAATGTTGAAAAGGTTCACATCTTTCGGAGTAATCCAGATCGCTAGGTGATATAAGGGATTTAAAAGTAAGAAACAAATTACATTAAAATTTCCAAGTAAAAATTAATAGTCTAATAATAACCTCTTCACATAAATCTAAATATATAAAAAGATCAAGATTTGAAAGTGGAAAAGAAATAGGAAAGAAGTGGATTCCACCCCGGAAGTCCAATTTTATGCCCCTGTCAAAGAAATGGAATTGGCATTAATATACCAAAGAGAGTAAGAAGAAATGCAGAATAACATAGATTACATCGGACTTTCACATTCCATGACTTTATTAACCTCCATGAACCCCAGTTGGAAACAAAAGTTCTGATTAAATACATACTAGGAAAATTAAAACCTGAAAGGAGAGAAAATAAAGAAGATAGCAACATGCACAGAAGATCAAAGCAACAACCAAGTGGTGGCGGAGCCGAAAAAAAAATTTAGAAGGGGCAAAGATAATTTTTTTAATACAGTAATATTGATGGAAAAAATTATTTATTTTATAATAATATTTCCAAAGGACAGTAAAATGAAATATATTTGCTTTAGATGAATGTTTATCTTTTATAAGCATACCATATCATTCTTATTGTCATTGTTGTGCGGTCTAAAAACCTAAGGTCGCTCAAGGGTTATATGCGACCTCCTTCGTGAAGGTTATATGCGACCTCCTCCGTGAATGTTATATGCGACCTCCTCCGTGATGGTTATATGCGACCTCTTCCACAGGATATGAGACCTTATCCGTGTAGTCTCTTTTGCATGAGTATGTGCGACCTTCTCTGAATAGGTGGTGGGCAACCTCATCCCAAAGAAAAGGGAAACAGAGGTATATGTGCTGTCAAACAGGAAACCTATAAGAAGAGGGAAACGAGTAAATGCTATAAAGGAAACCTACAAGGAAAGGGAAACTGAAGTATCCTATTTGTGATCAACTAGTTATCCATTTTGAATAATTATCCAATTACATTATCCAGTTATATAGTTACCCGATTATACAATTAGAATCCTAGGGACATAAGGTTACCTTTGCCTATATAAAGGGGACTCTATGTTCCGAAGGGGAAAACAACTTCGAGTGAACTCCAAGTCTGGGTAGAAAAAGTTTGAGTAATTCCAAGATCGAGTGATTACAAGTTTAGAGTATTCCAAGNGAAACCTATAAGAAGAGGGAAACGGGTAAATGCTATAAAGGAAACCTACAAGGAAAGGGAAACTGAAGTATCCTATTTGTGATCAACTAGTTATCTGTTTTGAATAATTATCCAATTACATTATCCAGTTGTATAGTTACCCGATTACACAATTAGAATCCTAGGGACATAAGGTTACCTTTGCCTATATAAAGGGGACTCTATGTTCTGAAGGGGAAAACAACTTCGAGTGAACTCCAAGTCTGGGTAGAAAAAGTTTGAGTAATTCCAAGATCGAGTGATTACAAGTTTAGAGTATTCCAAGCTTTGGGTAGTCTAAGTTTTTAGTATTTTCAATAGCTTTTCAGTCTTTCCAATTTCCATACGATATTGTAACCTTGAGTATTCATAATTCTTCATCAAAATAGTGGAAAAATAGTGGACGTAAGCTCATATTTTTTGGGGCTGAATCACTATAAATCTCTCTCTCCTTATTTGCTTTAATTATTGATTCAATTCAGACAAGCCACATCTCTCGATTTTTTCTAAATTTATTGTTGATAAAAACCTCCATCAACAATTGGCGCTAGAAGGAGGGCTATTCCGACAGAAAAGTTTGTCAAATTCCATCTTTTTTCTTTTCAGTAATGGCAAACACTAGAAACACTACCAGAGTCACCGGAACTAGCCAAAACCAACCTCAAAGTACCGCTGCTACACAGGCAACCCCACCTCCGGATCAGCCTACTGGGACGGCAACAGAGAACCTTTCCCAAAGATAGGAGAACCTATCCCAAAGACAGGATCGCATGGAGGAAATGCTCGTGAACCTTCAGCAAGTCACTAACCAGATCAATGACACTCTGTGACGACTTGCTGAAGGACAGATGGTGACCCCACCACAACATGAATGTCCTAAAGAACACCCTGCTCAATTACCTGAGAAGGGAATACAGATTCTCGAGATGAGAAGACGCGACCAGCCAAGAACTCAGCAGGAGCATCATGAAGATCGCAACTCCAAAGGGAAAGGCAAGGTCGCAGACTTGCCACCAGAATCTCGTACGGAGAGTTTAAGTACGAACCGTGATCGCACACAACCTTCTCGTAAATCCACTAATAACCAGGATCATTGGAGTAGCGAGCAAGGACGACCATCGAGAAGCGTCTTCAAAAGAATCAGCAGGGAGTCGAGACAAGATCCTGTAGACCTAAGACTGGAGCGACGACGTGGTCATGATTGATCTATATCGCATCATAGCAACCACAGCCGGTCTCGTCGCACTATGTCATTGAATTCCTCTCATAGGTCGCAGAAGACTCTACCTGACCAGCCCGCAGTGAAACAAGATAACGAACAAAGGTCACTTTTACCACCAGCGAGGAATGATGCTTTCCCTCTGAACGTCGACGTTCATAATTTAAGGATCGCATTAGATGCACTTGCTGGATGGGATGATGAGCTCACTGATAGGTATCGCCAGTCGCCATTCAGTGAGGAGGTTCGAGCTGCAGCTCTTCCCACTGGATTCAGACTTCCCACCATCAATACTTTTGATGGAAAGACTGATCCACAGGACCATATGGATCACTTTAGCGACTTGATGGAACTTCATCGGGTTAGTGATCATGAATGCTGCAGATGTTTCGCTGTAACACTCTCAGGAGCGGTAAAGAAGTGGTTTCGAGGACTCAAACACGGTTCGATTTCGTCCTGGTAACAACTACAGACGGCGTTCTTGAGGCAATTTCAGGCCGCGAAGAATTTCACTGTTCCGCTTGTCAGTTTGTCCGCAATCCGGCAAGGCCCAGAAGAGACTCTACGATCTTATCTCAATCGTTTCACTTCAGAGCTAGCGAAGGTCAACAACCCCCTAGAGGGAGGATTTCTTACTCTCATGATGGCTGGGGTGCGACCAGAAACAAAACTCTGGGAGGAATTGCTCGAACGAGAGTGTAGAACTCTCAAAGACTTCTACCGAAGAGTCAGTCGACATCTAAGGTTAGAATCTTCACGAGAGAATCTTCAAAAGACTAAAACAGGAGGAAAGATAGATGCGGCAAAGGTTGCGGTCATCACCAACAATAGCGGCAATAAAAACAAGAGGAATAATGAACAGACAAGTGAGAATCAGCCTAGACCTAAAAGGCAGGAGATTTCAAAAGCTCCCATGAGGTTTAATAATCACACCGAATTAAATGCACTCATAGATCATATCTATGTGGTCATAAATCAGAAGGAGCAATTCCAACAACCAGAACCAATGAAGCAGGACAGGGCAAAGTGCGACCCCAACAAATTATACCGATATCACAATGATATTGGGCATGACACTAATAATTGCTTTGCCCTGAGAGATGAAATCAAAAGGCTGATTAGAGAGGGATGATTGCGGCAGTATACCAGGCAGAGCGATGAAAGGCGAGGAGAAGACCAACAGCGACCTCCAAAAATTCAGCGTGAGGTGCGAACTATTTTTGGAGGGCCGCATGTTGGAGGAGATTCCAAGCGAGCACAGGATAGATATGCACGAGAAGCTCGACAGCAGCCGTTAACCAACGTCATGCATCTTGATCAGCGACCACGCAAGCTTCAACGAGTACCAGAAATGGATATTACTTTCACAGAGCAAGATACAAGGGAAGTCCATTATCCGCATAATGATGCGCTGGTCATAAAGGTCAACTGTGGAAGCACAAAGTTGTGGCGAGTGTTGGTCGACAACGGAAGTACTGTGGACATCCTATACTTCGATGCCTTTAAGAAGATGAGATTAAATGAGAGCGACCTGAAGCCTGCCACCACTCCGCTCTATGGTTTTACTAGAGACAGCCTGATGCCTATGGGCATGATTGAACTGATGGTCAACGTTGGGACCTTTCCAAGGGTTTCATCAATAATGACCCAGTTTTTGGTTGTAGATTGCCCATCTGCCTTCAATGCTGTGCTGGGAAGACCAACATTAAGGGAATTTCGAGCTGTCATCTCGATCTATCATCTAACAATGAAGTTCCCGACCCAACATGGGATAGGCGAGGTGCGAGGAAATCAGTATGATGCGAGGACTTGCTATAACCACTCGCTGAAACTCGCAGTAAAGGATGCGACGTCTCGCACCATGATAGTCCACTTGCCAGAAGAAACGATCGAAGCGTCAAGTCCAGGTAGCGGATGAAGCGTCAGTCGTGGCCGCAGATGAAGCATCAGTCGTAGCAACGGGTGAAGCGTCAGTCGTGGCCGTAGATGAAGCGTCAGTCGTGGCATTGAGCAAAGCGTCAGTCGGGTCGTCAGATAACTTCAGTTGAACTATCAGTTAAAACGTCAATCGATACGACCAGCGAAGACTTCAATCCTCGAAAAATAGATAGTCAGAACTGGACCCATTGAAGATCTGGAGGATTTATTATTCGACATGTCCTCCAAGACGAGATTGGAACGGAGATTCAGGAACCTGTGCGAGCTTAATTGGACGCTTTTCTGAAATCTGAATGTTCGGGATTAATCCGAATATCATGTCACTGAAGTTTGATATCTTAGAAGAAAGGTGCGAGCAGTCTCAGCTTCAGATCGCATCATATCAATATTTCATTGCTCGATGTTATAACCCTAAAGTTGAACAAAGATTTATTGGCACTTGATCTTCAACAAGACCTCGTTCTTCGGAACTTTTGAGAATGTTATTGCCGTCATTCGACCTGGGATATATAAGTCAGCTCGAACTGGTGGATAAAGATCGAGCATGCCTGGAGTGTAGGATAGCATCGTCGCTTTCATCAGTTGACTTTCATGAATATCTTCATGTTGTTCGTCATTCGTTGATCGTCATTCGTTAATCATCATTCGTTGTTCGTCATTCGTTGATCGTCATTCGTTGTTCGTCATTCGTTGATCGTCATTCGTCAATAATACTTCTTCGGCTATTACTTCAACTCGGTTATTACTTCGGCTATTCTTCATTTATAGTTTTATGGCAGTTCTCGAACACTATAAAACTCGGGGGGCAGTGGGATTAGAGTTATCTCCTACTTGTTTCCTAAGGGACTATGCAAACGTCCATTTAGAGGAGATAGGGTTTTAGATCGTCGAAGTGTCTGAATATCACTTCATCGACGTATCTGAATCTCCTTAAAATCCTAGGATTTTCTCCTCGCTTCATGCCTCAGCATGTCGTATTACGCAATTTTCCTCCTCGAACAGAAAAGTAACTAAGCAAAACGTTCATTATTCGAAGTGATATATTGCTATTAAATATTTTGACATGGAACTTTTGAAATATAGTTAGAGTTTGTATCACTCGTATTAATTGTTTTCTTAAGCAACCTAACCCATCCTAATGCTTAAATCTCGTTTTAAGTTAGTTGGATTTAAATCGTTAAAAGCGTACTGATCGATCACTTATGATTGACTACTTAGTTAAAATTATTATTGTTTCTTATCGCTATTTTGTAGGAGCATATAATGAAGGAAAAATATTTATTAAAAAGAAGTCGTCCATACAGAAAGGGGACAAAGCCCACATCGTTTAAAAAAAAAAAAGAGAGAGACGACCACTTCATGAGGAAGGGCTCGCACCGTCATCACCAGTCCTGGTCGTGTCCTTCTTCCAGCTCTGCATAAGCTCGACTACGTCCTCGCCAAGGATGGAGAAGTCAAAGTCCGGATGCTCGCAAAATATGTTGAAGATGATGGTCGACGAGGCGATATTGCTAGCCTTATCTTCGAGTTCTTTGACCTCGGTCGCTTTGAACTCTTCGATGGCTTTGTGAACCGCCTCGGTGGTCGCTTCTCTCATACGGTCCGGATACTCAGAAACGACCTTCTCGAGCTCTTTGACTTTCTCCTCGAGATTTTCCTTGGCGAGTTTCTCCTTGTTTAGGTCCTCGAGCATCTGCTGCTTCTCGGAGTGGAAGTTTGCTCTCTCCTCCTCCCAAGCCTTTTCTGAGTTCTCGAGTGCTTGAGTCATTTCATCGACCTTCTCAGCTTTCTCCAAACATTCGAGAACTGGATCGTGCATCAGGACAACAGCAGCCGCAGTCTAAAAAAAAAATAAAGTATTATGAAAATCTCTAAGTCAACATCAAAAGTGAGGATTGAGAAACTTACATTGGCCAGCATCCTCATTGTAGATCCGAAAGTGACCTTGGCAGAACGTCGCTTCATTCGCTCCCAACCTTCTTCAGACGTGAAGCGGTCGATAAAGGCTGTGCTCATACCAGCCTTCTCTGGTAGTTGGTTAAAGAGTGCGAAGAGCTCGTCGCCTTTATCTGCCAAGTTCGGTTCCAAAGAAGTGGCAGCCTCGGTAGGAGGTTCAGGAGTGCTCACTGGCTGAGATGATTGTGGAGGGGGCGAGCTCGCTGGGATGTCCTCGAAGGCGACTTTTCTCTTCTTCGAGCTGTCGACCTTCTCCTTCCCTTTTGATGGCGGCGTACTCTCGGGTGTTTTGTTTTTTGCCATTGACCCGAGAGTTGATGGAGGAGCTCGCATACCGCTTCCAATGACCATCTCTGTACAACAGAATATGTTAGTGAGCGAGGAAATGAAATATAAAGGTAATTAGAATGAGCGTGTGATTACCTTCTTCCTGTGGAGCTGGTTGAGGAGTTGGTGGGGACACGGTCTCTGGAGATGAGGGCTCTGAGCGAGGTGGTGTGGCCGGTGCCTTTCTTTTTCTGATCCTAGAGGACGAGGCACTTAGGTCTGTCTTCTTCCTGGGCTTCTTCTTCGAGCTCACTGGTCTGGAGGAGATAATCGGGGGGTCTGGGAACGCGGCACCCTTCGGAATCAGGCCGCAAGCGACTAGGTTCCTCGATGTGCCTAGAACCTTCTAGTTAAATTCTTCAACTGGAAGCTTGTTGATTGCACATACTCTTGCAAGCTGATCACTGGAGAGTCCGGGTCGATCCCTATTATCTGCGATGACATTGGAAATGCGATCAGTATGAGAATAAATATATAAACAAGGCAACAAATTGGAAGACTACCTACCGGGATTTTAAAAGAAGCCGTTAGCTGCATAGTCAAAATGGAAAAATAGATTTTTCCATTTTCCCATGTTGTTGTGAACCCCGTAGATCATTTTTATTGCTTGGTTCGACCACTTGCTCGCGTAGAAGAAGCCGAGATCTGACGGATTGGACTTTACTTGGTAGAACCAAGCAAATTCTTCGAGAGAGGGGGTTTCTAAACCTAATTTATGATACAGAATATACAAACCTACCATATACCTATAAGTATTAGGGGTCAATTGAAAAGGGACGACCCCATAGTAATCAATGATCGATTTTATATACAGATGGAGGGGGAGATGCACACCACATTTGAGGACTGCCTCAGAAAAGGAAGCAAGTCCTCGTGGTGGTATGTGTGGACGGTTGAATTCCATTGGAAGACGAAGGGGGATGGCGATCTTGTAGCTGCTCGCGATTTTCCTGAGTTTGTTTGACGTGCAGCTCGTTCGAACATTGGTACATGACCAGTTCCCCTCTACATATTGATAGCCGGAAGAAAATGCGGGAGCATCCTTAATGTGTCTGGGCCATTGATCCTGGGAAAAATCGCATATTCGAGGACTACTTTGTCTTGCCCCTATTATTTCTATCTCGGATTCGGGCTCGATATAATCCTCGAGGTTAATAGAGCTAACACTTGAGTTAGAGTTGGAGTCCCCAGAAAAGGCATTTCCTTCCCTAAATAGTTCCTCACTACTAGACATCTGAAAAGAAATACGCAGGGATTCAGATATTGAGGATTTCTACTATGCTAACATTCTGGGTATTTATCCTAAAATTGCACTAAACAAACAAGTTTATTCCTAAATGGTCTATAGGTTCCTCAGAAAGTGTTTGAGCAGTTCATCAGAGAGTGTTCGAGCAGTTCATCAGAAAGTGTTTGAGCCGTTCATCAGTAAGTGTTCGATCAGTTCAGTGAGAATAAATTAGGGTATCAGACCTTAGAAATTCTTTTCATAGGATCATTTTTAAGTGATATCTAGTCATTCTACTCTACAGACTGAAAAAGAGGGAGTATAAGAGGAAAAAATCTCTTGTTTTACTTTGGTGAAATGAGTTTATTTCCAGATTGAAGTTATTTTCAAGAATGAAAGAAATAAGAGAAGACATACTGACCTTTCTTCAGAAGAGGAAGGTTTGAGTCGATTCGAAACTTCATCGGAGAAGAAGCGGTGATTGGAGCGACATGGGAGATAGAACGACGCTAGAGTTCTGAGGATTTCTGAAGTTTTCTGAGAGAGACAGTAAAATGAAACAGGATGGGATGGTTTCTGATATTTATAACCTAAGTACCGTTAGATCGCAGCCGTAGATCAGAGAATTTGAATTTTAAATCTGAAGGCTGGAGATTGCGCGGGATTTGATTCTATCCGAAAAATCAGGGTTGTTTAAAATTTGAAAAGATTTGGTTTTAAAAGTGACGATTGATATCATTAGACTTCCTTGAATTTCACTCTTAGCTACACGTGTTCTGTTCTGACAGAAAAAAAGATACGCGTGATCTTAAGAGATGAGATTTAGAATCTGACGGATCTTCGACTACTCAGACCACAAGTTTAAGTTATGACATCACAAGGTCGCACGGTAATTAGAAGCTCCATTTCGTCCTAAAGAACTAATGGAGCTGGGGGGCAATTATTGTGCGGTCTAAAAACCTAAGGTCACTCAAGAGTTATATGCGACCTCCTCCGTGAAGGTTATATGCGACCTCCTCCGTGAATGTTATATGCGACCTCCTCCGTGATGGTTATATGCGATCTCTTCCACAGGATATGAGACCTTATCCGTGTAGTCTCTTTTGCATGAGTATGCGCGACCTTCTCCGAATAGGTGGTGGGCGACCTCATCCGAAAGAAAAGGGAAACAGAGGTATATGTGCTGTCAAACAGGAAACCTATAAGAAGAGGGAAACGGGTAAATGCTATAAAGGAAACCTACAAGGAAAGGGAAACTGAAGTATCCTATTTGTGATCAACTAGTTATCTGTTTTGAATAATTATCCAATTACATTATCCAGTTGTATAGTTACCCGATTACACAATTAGAATCCTAGGGACATAAGGTTACCTTTGCCTATATAAAGGGGACTCTATGTTCTGAAGGGGAAAACAACTTCGAGTGAACTCCAAGTCTGGGTAGAAAAAGTTTGAGTAATTCCAAGATCGAGTGATTACAAGTTTAGAGTATTCCAAGCTTTGGGTAGTCTAAGTTTTTAGTATTTTCAATAGCTTTTCATTCTTTCTAATTTCCAGACGATATTGTAACCTTGAGTGTTCATAATTCTTCATCAAACTAGTGGAAAAACAGTGGACGTAGGCTCATCTTTTTTGGGGCTGAACCACTATAAATCTCTCTCTCCTTATTTGCTTTAATTATTGATTCAATTCACACAAGCCACATCTCTCGATTTTTTCTAAATTTATTGTTGATAAAAAACTCCATCAACAGTCATATTATTAAAATTAAAATTTCATTTTTATGAAATCTTCTATAAAATATAAAACTCAAAAATAATATGATTTTGTCTTCACTAGTTGGGAGTAAGGAGATTCTTCCCTAATTCACTTTTTTAACTCCTGATTTTGAAAATTGAGTGGAAAATAAAAGTTAAAAATATAAGGTTCTTGAATTAGGAAAGAAAAATTATATATGATAGATAGAGACAAAATTAGATATAGAGGCAAAATGGAAATAAAATTTATTAATTATAATTCAAATACATAAGGGAAGGGGCAACTGAAAATAAAATTAGAGAGTCAAGTATAGGGTGAAAATAAAAAAAATAAAAAAAAAAAACTTGCAAAGGGACAAGGGAGGAGGCAAAATGCAAAAATTTTAGAGGGGTCCATGGCATCGACTTCCCCTTCCCCCCTCCCTCCTCCCTTCCCCTTAGCCCCTGCAACTAAGAACTCGATGCAACCACATCTCCATCTTAGAGTCTATGTAACAAAAAAGGAAAAAAAAAATTATTACCCAAGAATCTTTTAGGCACTCAGAATATCTTACTACTGATTCATCTGCAATGTTTCCCTGAGAGAGATAGAAAAAGGTCATTGAAGAGAAAATTGAATTTTGTGTAATGTTTCCCTGAGAGGGATAGAAAAAAGCCAATGGAGAATGAGTGTGTGCCCCCCAGCTCAAGTTGTCACTCACTTTTCTTTGTTTATTTCGAGTTGGCCATCTGAGTTCAAAACCCCTTACGGAGGTAAAGGATAAAACTAATTTGGGCCCTATCCCACTCCTTTAATTTTGAAGGGAAATAAAAAAGAGAGAATTGATGTGTATGTGGCAAGAGAAAAGAGAAAGGGAGAGACAAAAGAAAGAAAGAGAGATAAATACAGCAAAATGTGTCAATAATTAACATAAGAAAAGGAAAATGTGTCAACTAGTTATTCATTTTTTTTTAAGGGAATCAATTACCTCTTATTGAGATTGAACACAAAATGACAAAATAATTTTACCAATGAATTTGACAAAATAACTTGATGGAATGAATAGTATTATAGTAGGCACATTCACTCTTTTAATATAATTATAGATAGATGACATGAGATAAGAAAATTCTATAAAACGATATCATATTGGGTGTTTTTAGGGTACAGTATACTCAAATGGGTTTATCATGGTAATATAATATGGACCATAGGATCTAATCCGATGGTTTTATATTCAATTCAAGTTAAAATAACCGGGTTGTAATTTATTAACGCTTTGTTGTATCTTGCTTACTTTCTATCAAACCTCTCGACATCCTGAGTCCAAAACTCTCACATTCTCTAATGGCTTCTTTCTCTCACCTTCTTAGAGTATTACCACTTCTACGTTTAACTAAAGTACATGATTTTGAAATCATGTTGCCTTGCTTTATTAACACAAATTCTCAAATGACAAAAAATAAAAGTTTCAATTTAGAATGGGAACAAAAAACAACAATAAACTATAAATGACATATCGTTCCCATAATTATACACATGCAAATATATAGCAGTCAATGTGAAAGCAAAATTAATCATCGGTTATTACGAAGAACATGGAGTTGTCCTCTCTCCTGACCTTAAGGTCCCAAAATTATAAAAGAGTACTAGGCACTTGCATGGTACCTATCATATAGTCTCCAAAGCTTAAGTTAGCCATTAGAGTTTAGGCACTTGCATAGTACCTATCATATAGCCTCCAAAGCTTAAGTTAGCCATTAGAGTTTTAGTAAGAGAAAATCTTTGGTGAAAAGCTATTAATGAGAGAAGGTGAGAATTTTGGCAGTTTAGTACACATTAGAGTTTTTCGCCTTCTTAACGTAGAGATTGATGGCCTTGAATAGGCAGTTTAGTACGCATTAGAGTCGTTGGATTGCCGAGGAAGAAGTACAACCATCCTAGCCCGTGATCTTTGTGTATTTAATGCAACGTGATCCCTAGGGCCATAGTGGTTCAACCACTGACTTATTTCCAACATAGCACACCGTAGGTTGGAGGCCACAGATGGTTGTTAGGGAGTCGGTGTAATTATAACTCGTAACTCACATGGTTCGAGGTAGTCGTAGGCCATTGGATATCTAGATAATTTATCGAAATGTTTACAGATCTCGGGGTGCATCTTGAGGTCTAGATGTCTTGACCATAAAGGTAGTTCTCTTAGACGTAAGGTTAAGTGTCCACATGGACTATCCCCTTTTGGTCTGCGTCGATTCTTTGAGCCTTAGAGTCACCCCTTGGGCCCTTTGGCTTATCCTCGAGTCTTATACTTGAGTTTATTAAAATTATCCCTAACATTTAACAAATGATGATTCACATGTAAACTTTATTACACTTTATAATATTCTAATAATAAGAAGAGATATTTTATTATAATTTCCATGTTATATAGGAATATTAAAGAGTGAAAATATGAAAACCCAATTCTTTAAAGGGTATTCTAGTAATTTTTGCTAAAATAATTAAAAACTAATTACATAAAATATAATATTTATATAAGTGATAGGATTCACTTTTGTTTTTAAATGCAACACTCATTTCCTTCATTAGCTCTTAAGTCTGACAGTCTCTGCCTAACTTTTCTTTTTTTGATAAATTTTTTACTTTTCTTTTCTTTTCTTCTTTTTTCTTCTTCATGACTGAAGCTCTTGGCTAACAACCACCGATGGTCATCGGAGATCGTACATGCCTCACCTCTACCTTCGTAGTCTTGGCAACACTCTGATGAAGCCGATGGTGGTGGAAGCTCTGAGAGAGTACACTTTTCGTTAGTGTGTAATCTCTACGTTTCTGAGACACATTATTTTACATTCCAATGACTTTAAATCTAGCTCCGGTCACCAGAAAACAACACTACTGGTGAGAGTCATCGTATTTTGAGGTCATCTATCAACTCCAACTGGTAGTTTCTGTCGATTCAACCCAAGTCGACTTCAGTGAGGATTCTGTCATTTTTGAAATTTTAATTATGACATTTTTATAATTATGTTTGTGAAGTAATTATTGTGGCAATGAAAGTTACATGAGAAGATAGAGTAAATTATGATCTAGAATAAGGAATATGGTATTCACTTGTGTTGGATTGAAATCCGAATTAGGAGAATTTTCGGATTGAAAAAGTTGGTATTTTTCAAATTCAGACTCAAAAGTAGTATTTTTGAAATTTTACACAATATTAAACTGTAAATCTGATATCGCTGAAAATGAGCATTCGACCTAATGTAGAAAAGTTAGTATTTTTATAAACAAATCTGAAAAATTGTTATATTTGTAATCTATTCAAAAATAAATGGTATTTTTGTAATCTTAAAAAGTATAGGGTCGCCTAGGCCTCGGATTGAAGAAGTTAAATTGAGAAAGTGGTATTTTTTTTAAAATATTTCTAAAAGGATTATATTTTTATAAATAATCAGCAAAGTTGTTATATGTGCAAATACTTTTGGAAAAGTAGTATTTTTGTAAGTTTCAAAATATAAGTCCCGATTAAGGCTTGGGAGCTCGAATGAAGTTTTGATGTCAAATTTAGATTCAGTGAGATCAAAAAACGAGTTTTGATATACGACATTGATACGTTTCAAAGCAGCACAAATTTCGATATACGAGCCTCATAAATACCGTCATTTTGAATGCCACAGGTCGAGTTTCAGCCCAAATCTAAATTTATCTAGTTATATGTCTAGCTAATTTGGATACTAAGAACACAATGGTAACATCTGTTTCACTATTTGAGACTTCGTTGAAAAAGTCAACCTTCAAATAAAGTAAATAGGATTGGTGAAACCACTTCTTAAGCACCAAAACAACTAACGAGAAATTCTACGAGTGTTGATAGCTTGACATAGTTATCATCTCGAGGTAGGGGTTCAATTACCCAGTTTTATACATGTTTTGATTTAAATGTGTATTATGACTAATTTATAAAAAATCATGAATAATACGATGGTTTGATAAATTGTTGAAAAATATTAGATTATACTGGGATTAGACTCCGTAAATTATTTTTACATATTTTAAAATTATAATCATGGGGTGATACAACGAATTACTGCCCATGTCATAGCAAATCTCAGAACAATGCCAAATGAATTTTAAAGCATGATTTGATTATTTATTGGATGCATAGTTATTATGAACTATTACATTTTGTACATATAATAGGATTACACAAATGAGTTCTATTATTGTATCACAGTAGTTTAGATCACTGGTGAGTTGCTACAGCTCTAAGTGAAAGACCTAGGAACCCGCATGAGGTCTAGCTGATACACCACTAGGTTGTAGCAAAATGCTAGGTTTCTTGGTAAAAAGTATTATAGGGTTGTGATGAGAGGATGATAACTCACTTATATTCATTGGTTGATATATGATATGTACAGTTATGTAGACTTTTGGTTTTATTGAAAATGAGATCAAATATGATTTTTGAATACTTTGTGATCCTAGTTTTATCAATCGACTTGGAAAAAGTATTAACCATGCAGGTTCGAAAAAATTACATCCATTCAAAAGAGTAACTGAATTTTTATTGAACAAAAGCAAAATAAACTTTTGATTGGCTAGTGCAATACTAGAGTTGTTCTTCATAATTATATCTATTCTTATGAGTTCGTATCTTGACATAAATTCTCTTTTTTTCAATGATTATTTTCTCATATTTAAATATACTTACAAGTAGATATACAAAGGAATTTTCAATCATGATTATTAACTTTGTGAATTGATGTTTTGGAAACGGTAAAAAGACCATCAAAGTGAGTAATTTTAAATGGTGAAATTTAACTTATGGGTAATTATTATGGGTTTTCTAAGGTTGGTATTTTCTTCCATAGTCATTTTCAAAGATTTTAGAAAATAGAAACTCTTTCACTATTTTGTAAAAATATATTTACTAATTTATAACTTATAAAATTATTCTTCTATCATTCACTGGCTCAGTTTGGGTAGTTACAAAAATTAACTGTATCATGAATTCAAATCTCATGTACTTTTGTATTTAAATTTAAAAAAAAAAAAAAAACTATTTTTACAAATACCTGGTACAACAACACTTAGTATTTGGCTAAATAAGTAGTTGATATTCCTAATCATTCTAAGTTTCTCGATATTCTTCGTAAAGTAAAATCTAGTGTTCTTTGAGATGGTGAATTCCTAGAAATCAGTCTTAAGAGTGTCAGTTCTGACACGGGACTAGTATAAATAACTCCTTTAGGAACTTCTCTGTTTGAGTTGACCTTGACTTCAAGAACTAATTATTCCTTTTTTAAAGGGAACGAATTACCTCTTATTGAAATTGAACACAAAATGACAACATAATTTCACAAATGAACGGTAACTAAAGGACAGAATAACTTCACTGAATAAATAGTAAGCTCCCTCACTCTTATAATATAGTTATAGACTTTAGATAGATAACAAACGACAACCAAATTCTGTAAAACAATATTTTATATATATATATATATATTCTTTTTCAATCAAATTCCAAGAATTTTTACATATGGTTACTTTATTATGCTTTATAATATTATCGTGACAAGAAAGAGATATTTTACTGCAATCTCCATGTTATTCAAGAAAACTAAAGAGTGGAAAAGAATGCTCTTCAACAAATATTCAAAGGCCAAGGTACATGTGACTTATGAAACGCAAGCGACAAGCAGTTACCACATTGGACAAAGTCGTCTTCTTCCGATATTAGTGTATTACCACTTCCCCGTTTAATTAAAATACATGAAATCATGTTGCCTTGCTGTATTGACACAAACTCTCAATTGACAAATATATACGAGTTTCAACAAAAAATGGGAACTAAAAACAACTCTAAACCATAAACGACATGTCGTTCCCATAATTATATACATGCAAATAGATAGAAGTCAATGTTTAAATGATGTGAATATAGCAGGCATTATTCTATTGTGTGATTCTTGGAAAATAAATTTTGCTCTCTCATCAAAAATTGAAAAGAAAAAAAAAATTACGCATATATTAGTGCTTGGATTGAAGTTGAATCACCTCTCTGATCCATCAACAGCCTCTTCTTTTTTTTTTTTTTTTTTTTTGAAAGAATCAACAGCCTCTTCTAATATACGTATACTTTAGTATTCAAACAAGCAGTACTACTTTTAGACAAACACCCCCTAAATCTCTCTTCTACCACACTTTATTAAACTTTGGTAATCTCATTCTCAATGAGACACTACCAGCCCCAGACACTGGGCTTTGGCCTACTAATTACAACTCAAGCTAACAATACAAACATAATATATACCTTGACACATGGCGAGACCAAGGCAGTAACCAAACATAGCTACAATGGCTAATGCCTCCCATTGTTTACTTGCTCTCTCAGAATCTGCTGCTGAATTACCAAAACCGAAGCTGAGCCTCCAAAATCAGTGGCCCCCACGTAATCCCCAATTATCCCCAACTCATGCAGATTCTCAGTCCAATCCGATAGCCCCTCGAGAAGCACCGGATTAATCCCTTGTTCCCTCCCGACGATCCAGAGGTCAAACGAGTTGTCGTTTATGGCCTGTATTGCCGCCACCGTCTCCGCCCCGTTCCTCACCACGACCTCCCTGTAGATCACCCTCTCGTTCGCCTCGTTTTTCACCCAGAACCACGTCACCACCCCGTCGTCCAGCTTCTTCTCCATCTCGCTGTCCCCCTCGCCGTTGAACGACAGGAACCGCACCACCGTCAGCGACACCTCCGGGTTCCCCAGCATCCGGTCCGCGTACGCAAGCGCCTCGCGCGCGTCCGCCCCTCCAAGGAACAGCACCGCGAAGTGGTGCGGCGCGTGCCCGAACGACGCCGTCACCAGCGGGTTCCTCAGGTACCCCTTGTCCACGAAGATCCCAACGGAGCACGGCGCGTGGGACAGCACCAACGAGTTCACCGACCGGACACCCGACCGGCGGTCGGAGCCTCCGGCGACAGTGGCGGCTCCGCCGTCCACGGCGACGTCGTCGGCGAAGGGCAGGAGTATGAGGGTGGATTTCTGGAGGAGCGCCTGCTCGCAGATGTCCTGGTACATGGTCCGCCGCGGGGTCACGGCGGTGTAGGACTGGAGCTTGACGCACTCGGATCGGGTCTCCTGGTAGAACCCGAGCGCGTTGTGGATGGTCAGGCAGGCGCCGTATTGGGCCGGGACCTGGCTCTGCTTTTGGTGGTCGATGAAGACCGGGTTGGCCCGGCCTACCAGCTCGATGAGGCACAGGGCCGTGATGGAGAATGGGGTGGCTGAAGTTGGGTTGGAGGCTTCCAGAAGGTTGACTAGTCCCGAGACGGATTCTTGGTCCTGAATGATGAGGAGTATTCGGAGGTCTGTGCCTGGAGCTGTGTGCTGGATTGTCCTTCTCTTGCTCAGCATGTATGGCTTTGTGGGGTCGTAGAGGAGACTTATTAAGGGCGTGCATATGGCGGTTATCATGGTCGTTAGAAGAACCATCATTGTGAAATATGACGGATGTAGAATCTGATTTTTAAAAAAATAAAATAAAATTGTATACATTCATCAAAACAAAGCCATTAATATGTAATGTATTTGTAGTAGTAATACATGCATGCATGCATAATAATAATAATAATAATAATAATAATAATAATAGCGCATGAAATTGGAATGCATTGAATTTATGTACGTACCTGTTTGTCCATCCAATGGATAAACAACAACAGCTCAACTTGACCCCTCAAGCTAAGAGTAAGGCTCAAAGCGAGACTATCCCTTACAGGTATCTTGAAATACATACAAGCCAAACAAGTGGAGATAATTTTAGTAACATAACCGGTAATGACCATGGCGACTAAAGGCTTCAACGTGGGCCACACAAAGGCCACGCTGGACACGTCGGTGTACATCCCAATAAACGCGAACGAAAACGGCATCAGAATCTCGGTCGCGATGGTCTCGGTCCGTTCCACGAGCGTGGACCCTAGCGGTGGGCCATCAGGTATGACTAGCCCAAGCCACATGGGCCCATTACCTATGGCCAAGCCGAACATGTCGGTGACAAAGCCCATCGACAACGCACCCAGTATGATGAACACAATGTAAGCCTGGTCTACGGGCTTCCCATCCCGGGCCTTGTAGACGAGCCACTGCATGACTTTCCTTATGGCCAAGAGTAGGGCTAAAACGAAGACCATGGAGAGCACGTACCAGCCAGCGTCTTTGCTCTGGGCCTCGGTCTGTTTGGAGGCCTCGAAGGCCACGAGGGCGTTGATCCCAATGGCGTCGCTGATAACGGACGTGGCGAGGGCCATGCGGCCCACCTCGGAGCTGAGGAGGTTGAGCTCCTTGAGGAGAGGGTAGAGGACCGGGAAGGCCGTGATGGAGACCGAGGAAGCGACGGCCCCGATTGATGACACGTTGGCCATGTCCTTGTCCATCGAGTTCCGCAACAGGAATCCAATGGCCAGGATGAACCCCATCGGGAACAGCATCGAGGCTACGGAGATCCATATGTGCTTCTTACCCGTTTTGGTGATGAGGGCCAGGTCCATCTTCACTCCGGAGACGAAGAGGAAGTACATGAACCCCATTATTCCTATGTTCTTCACCATGAAGTCCGCATTTTGCGGGAACAAAAATGACGTGAACTTCTTGCTCCGTCCTAGGACACTAGGCCCCACAATTATGCCGCCCTTAAAATAAAAAAAAAAAAATTTACAATCATACGAGTGTAATCATGGTATATAAATATTTACATTAAAATTTTATTTGAAACATAAATTACCAAGATTTCGGCGACGATCCTAGGTTGTCTGAAGGGCTTGAGAACAAAGCGAACAAGGCGAGTGGCGATTACGACGAAGCTTATTTCTAACAACATTAGAGGGAAGGAATAGCTCAAAGGGTTGTCGCCGTAGAAAATGCCGAAAGGGTGACTAGGTTGACGAGTCTTTTGACAGATGAAGTTCCCCGGGAGGATCGGGTTGAAGCCTTCCACGAAACCATCGCCTTGAGCTTTCACAGAGACGTTGGCCAGATGCAACGCCGCTCCGTATGCGGCAGCGGCGACATCCGGCTGGGGATGGTACAGTGGGAATTCCCTTACCATATCATGCAATTAAAACACGCACGTAAGAGTATTGATGATGATTATAAAAAAATAATAAAAAAATGAAATTGTTGTCTTTGAAAGCTAATGCGGAAGAAGAATTTGGAACCTTGACCATGCAAAAGTGAGATTGAGATAGAATGACAGAGGAGAAGAGAGAGGCAGAGTACGTAGAAGGGCCAAAAGGATTGTGGACATGCGTTAAAAGTGATATGAAGGTTCACTCTATTTATGGTTTATTGACTATTTTATTCCCTGTTTCACTCTCCTTTACTTCATTTATTTTGTCTTTTTATCTTCTAATTTTTTTTCTATAGAAAGTTTTACAAAATATTCGTCGAAAGTCTAGTTACATGTGCCTATGTGTGTGTTTTTTCATATTATAACATCACCACTAGCTATAGCACAACTCCAAACGGAATAATCCGATACTTTAATTGGAAAAAAAAAATGAAAAAGGCATTTCTGTCTGTCCCGCCTTATATCATGAAAAAATAAGTTCTCCAAATAACATTAATGAACTCCAAATCGCGTGTAAGAATGAAATGAAATTCATATACTCAAGGGTTATAACCTTATTGCCTTTATAATCTTTTTTGTTTTCCTTTTTTTTTTTTTTTTTGACTTTGGTATAGGTAGATTCAAATTACATAGAATCCTTCCGCATTGAATTAAAGTGTGCTTACCATTAGATATACTTGCAATCATCATGGATTGGACAGAAAATTCTCACACTTCTATCAGTAATTGTTTGAATAACTGCAAAAAAATATTTGAAGTTTAGGTGTTTTGTAATTTAAATCTCGAATTTTGGATTCTATAAAATAATATCTTGAAGTTTGAATTCTGTAAAATAATACATTAAGATTAAGAATTTCTGAAAATTAATATTCTTGACAGATTTTTTGACCAAGTTTAGGAACAAAAAAATAATAATATCCTCTATTAAAACTAGATTAATCCATATTATTCATCTTAATTTTAAGGATATTATTGTATTTTATCAGTTAAAAATTATTCAAAAAATCAACCAAGAGTATTAATTTTTAAAAATTCATAATCTCATGATATTATTTTGCAGAATCTAAATTTTAGGATTTAAATTGTAGAATACTCAAATCTTAGAGTATTTTTTTTTACAGTTATCCCATAATTGTTACTAAACATTCTTTATATATATATATATATATATATATATATATATATATGTATGTCAATCCAATAGGTATTTTTTTTTACCTATGTATAGGTATTTTTTTTAGCCATTGATCATCATCTAATGGTAATCTAACGAATATAATAATGCGCATGAAAAGATGTACATCATTAATATTATTTCTCTATTACTTTTTAATATAAAAAAATATACATAATAATTTTAATTAGACAAAACGATACCTATGTATAGATAAAAAAATACCTACTCGAGTGGTGCCCTGTATATGTATATATCTTACCCTTAAAAGTCCTTTTATTTTAGTTATGAAATTCTTATGAGAAGCTAAACAAAGGCATGGCCCATAGGCCTATTTTTTTTGGACCAAAACCTGATCTTAAAATTTTAAACCCATTTTAAGTAAATAACTGATTTTTAAGTGTTATAGCAAAATATTCGATATACGTGTTTATATACCGAATATAAAATATTATATATCAAATATAAAAATGTATATATTTAGTACATTAACTAAAATTGGTAAATATATTTATTTATCAAATATAAAAAAATATATACTTAATTATAAAATTTTAAAATTAAACATCTATTTAATCAAATTTAAAATATTGATTATCGACGTACATTTTTCTATTTTTTGTTTTTAACTAAAGGGCCCATGAATCAGCGTCATTAGTTCCTTAATGGCCTAAAAAGAAGGCGGCTGTTATGCTAGTTCTTGTGGAGAGGATTTAATTCTTGGCAGCAAAAATTTGTCAGGCGTTCAGAAATTTTAAGAACAAAATCTACCAAACTGATCCCCGGATTCCACTGTATACATATCACACTCCAGAAAATTGAACCACAATGTTAGTATATCTTGGAGTATTACTAAGGAAAAAGAACTTTAAACTATTATTTTCAGCTACACAGTCTATTTTAAAATGAAATGTAAGTTTTTAGTGTCCTTACATTACTCTTTATTTTATTTGGGCACCTCTAGTCTCTGTTCTCCTTTTTAATTTATATGCAAATATATTAAAAGATAGCAGTAAATGGATAAAAAACACATGCATAAATTCGGATTCACATTAAATATGTGCCAGTCGAAACCCTTATATATTTATATATATGTACATAATATGATTAATTTTATGAAATACATGTGTTAAAATATATATGTCGGTCAAATCGCAAAGTACTGAAAAAATATTAGATTTTCATTATTTTAATTTAATTGGAGATAAATTTTAATATACACTTATTGAAAAATAATTCATGTACTAAAAAATCAGAGATTATAAAAACAGTAACACAGATGAACAATAATAAAACAGAATCTATTGGAATGTACATAATTTAAATTTGTAAGAGAATAAAAATTCATAAACAATAATCCAGTCTTACTACCAAACGGACCTTAGCTAATCATTTAAAAAAGTGATGAAAACCGTAAAATTAATTTGAACTCTCTTAGCTCGGCTATTACAATGTTCTCTCTATCAAAATCATGGTCAGTCAGCAGGAATATCCTAAGTTGGTTTTGTAATCAATTATCAAAAAAAAAAAAAAAAAAAAGAAGAAAAGAAGAGAGAGTTAGTTTTATAATCAGACACCGAAGATTTGCAAGATTAAAAAATTAGGCCTAGCATCGGGTTGGAACTCGGGGGAGTTATGTAATTGGTTCAAGCAAGTAGCTATCTTTTACAGAATGTACGGATCATAGATTGCTTTGTTGGTGTTGTACATGGCAGCGTATTTCCACGCATTGACCATAGGTGATTGGTACTCACATTCCACTACTTTTCCCTATGCCTCAAAGAAAGTGATATATACTAGCGGCCAAAAATAAAGAAAAGGGTGCTATGTCTGTGGCCAGAATGATTTACTCGTGTTTAAGAAGCCTTGCCTCGTAGAATTTATCGATTAATCAATGCGATGCATGAATCACATGCTAACAAATTTTTAGCATTTCTCAGAAAAGAAATTAAAGAGTGCTCAAATTATACTTTCCCCTGTTTAGTACGGTATATGAAGCTCCAATCAACATGAAATCGTAAGCTTAAGTGGCTTTATCTGAAAAGGAAGGCAGACATGCAGAGAAAACTGAAAACCTAAAAACTATCTCAACATAAAACCGTGAAAAATTAGCGTCATAAATAGATAGATAATTGGAAAATTTAGCACGCACATTAATAGATGTATATATATATGGGGTAATATTGTCTGTAATTGACCCTCCAAGAATGCGCGGTATTCAAATTGCCGGTATTATCTCAAATTCAACACATAAATCTTCAACTAGACTCTATGCAGGATAATCAACGACTCAAATTAATGAAGGAAGAACAACATGATCGTGTCACACAAACCAGGTACATAGCACTTCAATCTCCACCATCATGACATTAACTTAAGATATTGCTATATGTAAAGTGCTCTCTTTAAGTATTTCATTCGGAATCACAACTAATCACTTTGGGAAAGAAATTATACCTGTTCCAGAAACAGCCTACATTAATTTTTACTTAAGGGAGCAGCATGATTACTTTCTTAAGCTGGACACAAGTATTGTTGGATGTGACCTTATATATAAGAGGAAAGGGTAAAATATTATATTGCCATAGTTAGAGCATAATAATTAATTCTGTCTTTTTCCCCCGGCTATTCTATGACACTTAACCATTTTATTCTATGAAACGAAACATTAAACAAAAGAAGGTAATTCATAATTACCAAGCTCCACCACCCTTATGTATGAAAATTATAATAACTTTTATAACTTTAGGCACAGTTGAATACTGATCAGTACTATCAGATAGTTTATAATACACTTGCACTTCTCGTTCAAAGCCCTCAAAATATTGCATTACTCCCAAGCATTTCGGTCTGCCATAACCACTACATTGAACAAATAAACCTTATCTCTAAAATTACAGACAATATTACTGAAGCTCATCTCAACTTAAAATACAAGTGGCCTATGCCAGTGTACATATCTCTATACAAACACATTGGCCATCTATCTAAATACACACATCGACCAAAAACAAAACGAACAACAAAATACAAGATATCAAAGGAAAATGAAAAACTTGTTGCATTATTACTCTCAAGCATTTCGGTCTGTCATAACCACTGCATTGAACAAATAAATCTTACAATGCAAATCTAGGCACAGTTATATTGAAGCTAATTCAAATTTCCATTAGTCCAATTATAAGAGCACGTGCAAAGAAATTATAAATTGAATTAAGTGGGCTGATTCAAGAGATTTGGACTCAAACATGTATGTGGAGGCTCATTGAAAGAAATGAATGAATTTCAAAGCCCGTAACAAGTTTGATTCAGAATCAAGAAAGTCCATAGGTGCATATAGGAAGAAAATCTGATTTGTAAATATTTGAATGCCAAGTCATAGCTTACTTTCTTATTTTGGTTATTAGTCTCCCAAAATAATCTATTTGTTTGTTACATTTTCTTTAGTGGCATGTAATAGGCTGATTAGTGATGTGTAAAGTCAGAATTTACTTCCTTTTTAATTAGGGCCAAATTTGACTTAGCTTTTAAGATTATTTTCCTACTTTCCTTTTCTAGTTTGGGTAAGTTACCTTTAGGTATTTTTTTGGGATTTTTTAGACTGAAAATTTCGTGGCCTTGGCCTATATATTGTACACTTTTCATTCAATAAGAGTAGATTACAATTCATTAAAATTGAGAGCAATTTTTCTTTAGATCTTTGAGAACTTATTCGAACTTATCAGATTTCTTTATAACATTCATCTCTTGACTTATCAATCGAGTTTTTCATCCTTAATTGTGGTGTCTTCCTTTATACCAAGGTTCACATCTCTCTATAGGTGTTGGGTTGAGGTTTTCTATCCGAATCTGATTATAGAACGGTCCTAGGCATCATCCTTGTTTTGCGTTTCGTCACAAGCTGGCAGAGTTCGTATCATTTGGTATCAAGAGATGGATTCTAGTCTCAGGTTTACTCTATCTTTATATTTTCTTTTCAAAACAGGTCTATATTCCTTCTTCTCTGTTTTATCTAATTCATCCAAAAAAAAAGAGTAACCATACTTATATGTTCTAGTCGTAGCAATTCTTCCTTGATTGCATTTGAGTCTGAATTTATTTTTGTGTCAATTCCATGTAATCTTTGTGTTCTCCAATCAATATTTGGTTCCTGATTATAAAGAAAAGACGATCCTAAACCAAAAAAAAAAAAGAAGAATCAAAGCTGAATTATAAAATTTTGAGACTGCTTCAGTAAAACGGCTGTAACTTTTGATTTGGGTATCGAAAGAACTATTATTATATATCAAATCAAAGCTTATTCCAAGCTTTACGACTTTAATTGATATGTAATATTCACCCTAGATTTCGGGCCTAAAATCCCTCATTTTCATCACTTTCTGAGCCTTCAAAGTTTTGTGTGCATTTTTCTCTTGTTTCTTTGTTTCGTGTGATCCTTCAAAGTGTTGTCTGTGATTTTTAACCTAGGGTTTTCTTTTTCTTTGCTTATCAATTTTTTGAAACTATTATTCCAAGTTGCTACATTAAATCCTAATCTAGTTGGTGAGTTTTTGTGTGAATTATTGCTAAGAAATACTGATTATTTATTTGAATTAGTTTGATAAGAACTTTTGACAAATTACAAGTAGAAAAAGGCAAGAGTAGTGAGCATATAAGAGGGTAAAAATCGATATGATATTTTGTAAAACACGAGTAAAATTGAGTGATTCATTATTGAGTGAAATACGTGAGAGAGTGTGTGAGATCCTTTCTTTTACTAACTTCGTTTTACAGCAAACATACAAAACAGCAAAGACAAAAATAATTCTGAATATGCATCTGGTGTGAGTGATCTAAAGCTTCTCATGGAAGCCCTAATTAGCAAAATGAGGAGAGTGATAAGAGCAAATATAAAGCAAGTTCATGAGCGGATAGAGAACGCACATGTGGGGCGGCCATAACTCGCTCTTAATGTGTGTAGAAGAGAGAGATTCCAACCTATGGAATTAAGGGTTGAAAATAAAGAGTATTATGGAGATATTTTTAGTGATAAAGATGATCGAGATTCCATTGTTGTTAATAGGAGGAATGGTGGATAGTTTAGAGGAGCTAGAAATCGAGAAGATAATTCATTGAGTAGTATTAAGATAAAGATTATGTCCTTTCAGGGCAAGAACGATCTAGAAACTTACTTCGAGTGAGAGAAGAAGGTAGAATTAGTATTCGATTGCCACAATTACTCTGAGAATAAGAAGGTAATGCTTTCTTCTATTGAATTTCTAATTATGCAATCGTTTGGTGGGATCAGTTAGTAATGAATAGGAGACGAAATAAGGAGCATCTAATAAAGACATGGGAGAAGATGAAAACTGTGATGAGAAAGCAGTTGGTTCCAAGCTACTACCACCAGAAATTATATAACAAGTTGCAAAGTCTTAGGAAAAGTAACCAGAGTGTAGAACAATATTATAATGAGGTGGAGGTTACTATGATTCGAGCGAATGTAGAAGAGGATCGGGAAGCTACAATGTCTAGATTCTTAGCTTATTTGAATTAGGATATTACTAATATAGTGGAATTACAACATTATGTAGAGTTGGTGGATATGGTATACATGGCAATAAAATTGAGAACTAACTCAAGAAGAGGGGCAGCACACATCCAAGCCAAACTCCAAGTACATTCGCCTGGAAATCGAATCAATGAAAGAAGGATGAGAGGCAACCTACAATAAAACCAAAAACTGAGCAGAAGCAAGAAGTGACCAGCCATAGGAGTCCAGGTAAATCTGATTCTTCTACTTCTAAGAATTGTGATATCAAGTATTTTAACTGCCAAGGAATGGGTTATGTAGCTAGTCAATGTCTGAATAAAAGAATAATAGTGTTACGAGATGATGGTGAGATTGAAACTGAAGACGAAGATAATGTCGATCCTATGCCACTATTGGAGGATACCGTACCCAAGGAGATTTATTAGTGACAAGGAGAGTGCAACGAGAAAATATCTTTTATACTAGGTGCCATCATTCCAAAACGACCATCCTATAGGAGTAACTCCGAAGAGATAAAGGAATTACAAAAGCAGGTTAATGAAGAAAAAATTCATGCTATCCAAGAATGGCCAAGTCCAACAAGCGAAACTAATATTCGAAGTTTTCATAGACTTGCGAGTCTTTATCGAAGGTTCATGAAAAATTTTAGTATCATAGCTGGAACAATAACTGAAGTTATCAAGAAAAATGTTTGGTTTAAATGGGAAGAGAAGCAAGAGAAGAATTTTCAATTACTCAGGAGAAATTAACTCATGCACCTTTACTTACTCTACCTAACTTCACGAAAGTGTTTGAAGTTGAATGTGATGCTTTAGGTTTAATTATTGGCATAATTCTTATGCAAGAAGGATACAAGAAAAACGACTAATTGCATATTTTAACAAGAAACTAAGTAGAGTTACTTTAAACTACCCTACTTATGATAATGAAATGTATCCGTTGGTTTGAGCTTTGGAAACATGGCAACAATACTTATAGCCTAAAGAGTTCGTGATTCACACCGATCATGAGTTCATGAGGCATCCTAAAGGTCAACACAAGTTGAATAAGAGGTTTGCACGATGGGTGGAATTTATTGAGACGTTTGCATATATCATCTGATATAAACAAGGTGAAGATTTAAGAAAAATTTCTTTTCAAAAAGAGGGGAATAATGCAAATCCAGGCACAGTTATATTTGAGCCAATTCAAGTTATTATTGGTAAAGATACAAAAGTATTTACAAAAAAATTCCAAAATGCATTAATAGGTTGATTCAAAAAATTTGAGCTCAAGTATTACATAGAGGCCCGTAGAAAGAGGTAGAAAGAGATGAACATATTTTTAAACCCATAACAAGCTTGATTCAGATAAAAGAATGTTCATGAGCGCATAGGAAAAGAAATTCTAATTTGTAATTATTTGTAGGTTAAGTCATAGTTTACTTTCCTAATTTAGTTATTAATTTCTCAAAATAATTTATTTATTTATTACCTTCTCTTTAGTGTCATGTAATAGACTAATTAGTAATAGACTAATTAGTAATGTATAAAATCAGAATTTACTTACTTTTTAATCAGGATCGAATTTTTTTTAACTGTTATAGTTATTTTTCTACTTTCCTTTTCTAGTTTAGGAAAATCCTTTTCTAGTTTAGGAAAATGACTTTAGGTGTTTTTTTTTTCTTTTGGGATCTTTTAGACTGAAAATATCGTAGTCTTAACTTGTGTATAACTAGTTTAGGAAAATGACTTGAAGTGTTTCCTTTTTTTTTTTTTGAGATCTTTTAGACTAAAAATTTCGAAGTCTTAACTTATATATTATACAATTTTCATTCAATAAAGATAGATTACAATTCATTAAAATTGAGAATTATTTATTTATGATTCTTCGAAGATTTATTTGCCTTCATTATTGTTCAAGTTTTCTATCTTTAATTATACACATCTCTCTATAAATATTATATTAAGATTTTTCATTAAAGATTATTAAGATTTTTCATCTGATACTAAGGTTCACATCTCTCATCTCTCTATAAATATTAGATTAAGAATTTTCATCTGATTCTGACATAAAACGGTCATAAACATCGTGACTTCGTCGCAAATTTTCATGACCTTATCCCTAAAACTATAGACAATATTTTTAGGATTTCATCACAAATTTTCATATGACCTTATCTCTAAAATTACAGACAATATTACTGAAGCTCATCTCAACTTAAAATACAAGTGGCCTATACCGGTGTACATATCTCTATACACGCACATTGGCCATCTATCTAAATACACACATTGGCCAAAAACAAAACGAACACCAAAATACAAGATATCAAAGGAAAAAGGAAAACAAGTTGCATTATTGCGTCTCATATCTATAAATACACACTGTAGTGCTAACATGTTATTCTTGGATCTAAGAGCTAATAGACCTTGATCAAAACGCAATTTCCAGAGAATGGCAAACTTGCCTAGAGAATGTGGAAGAAAAGGTGGAGGTTTCTGTTCAAGCACATGACTCATGAATACATATCTTCTCGAATAATGATAATAAATCGACATATCATAACACTAGATGGTTGGAGATCATATAAATTTTATATTACAGGTATACTGCTTTCATTGTCCCCAAACAATAAGACACATCTTGTGTCCTAAAGTTGGATCAAACTTTTCAGTGCTTGCGATCGGGGATGAAGACCATTCATCGCGTCCGTACACGTGGCGGGTAGTGGCCAACCAGATGATACACATTTGCATTTGAAACAGGGAACGGATTAAATCACATTACATAAAGGAAAATAATTCGATACTGCAAGCTAGCTAGTCAACTTTAGCATCATCATCTAAACGAATCACAAATAAAAGAACTACCATAATCCTAGTTACCATAGTGATAAATGAAAAACTCAAAGCTGATCAAAGACAAACCATGTGTTAAAAGATTATGTACATCTTCTTTTGCTCGGAATATTAAATGGCATGTATACACATTTCATGGTAATCAATAATGATGAATATAAAATATAATTGAAAAATTGAAAATGTCATAAATTAGAAAAAGAATTCGGCTCTTACTATTAATAAATGGAATATAAATATATGTATATATCATTTTGTATTGTTTATATAATATCTATGTAAGAAAGAAAGCGACGACACCTTGATCTGAAGAAAGTTGGAAATTTAGGGGGTCAACATCCACATTATTGAAAAGCCTGCAAAAGTTTCAGTCAAATCATAAAAACCTAGAGCTCAGCTTTAGGAACTACTGCTTAGAGCTAACGTTTCTTCTGGAGGAGGCTATAGGGTTCAGAGAGAGATGCCACTAAAAGCTATAACTGACCCAAGAAGCAAAATATATCTGCATGCGACTCAAGAAAGTTCTCGAAATGTAATTTTCAAGAAGAAAAAATAGTAGAAACCGTGTAGTAGTGAACGACGTCATAATTAATATGGGGTGAGTGATGTTGCTGATCAACTTCTCAAATAACTTTCCTAGCTAGGGTTTCATCACAAGTGGTCAGAAAGAACACCTAATTACGAACCAACCAAAACCCAAAAAGAAATAACATAAAATTCAAGAAGCTCCAAGAAATTAGAAGCCCCCGGCCCGCATAATTCATAGGTCGCTTTTTGGTTTCTGAAACAAGAAAAGTCAGTTCGGACAAAGGTTAGACCCTTTTGAGCGACTCATTATCCAGATAGAAAAATCTTTATTTAAAAAAAAATATATAAAGATGTAAATAGGAAAGCAAATCAATGTTACTTTCTTTTTATTTTCAAAGGAAAAGCAACAACTTATGTATATCGTTTGCTAGCACAAGACGATCGAAGCATAGATCACCATAAATCTGCAAGTCGATCCGGCCCTTATCACCAGAATTCACATTTAAACAATAAAATATATATTTTTTTTTTTAAAAAAAAGAAGAGAACTGCATAATCCAAAGGATAGTAGAAGCTTAGAACCTGCAAATGCATGTAAGATCAAATCCCAAATCCAACAATCAATCCGTTGATAATAGTCCAAGAAATAAGCTCAAGGTCAGGGTCAAAGGGAAAACCCTATAAGCCGTCCACGCTTGGAGAAGGGTTATCCTTCAAACCTAGTAGGTTTGAATACAATATACAGACTCCAGATCACAAAACGGCTTCTAACGACAGCTGTGACAACAAAACAAAAGCAAGAGCGTATATAATCCAAGGAGTCATAATTTATGCAATACACAAATGAAATGGAAACCTAAAACTTGTAACCACATACTTATGGTCAACCAAAGGACTACAATAGATATTATATGCATATACAGATAAAGACAAATCGCCTTAACCTTATAGAATTATATATCCATGGACAAACTTTAAACAAAGAGATCATCACTTTTATATGCTTAAGAGACAGAATATGGTTTTTCCTTTATTGAAAAAAAAAAAAAAAACCATGTAGCTGACTCATATAAGGTATATTGACCCTAGAAGCCGATATATTTTATCATCCTAAAATTTGATGTTGGGACGGGCATAGTACGAAGAAGCCATGAAACTCAGGATAGATAGCGCCAGTACTAGCCTTTTGAAACCTTGCTTTTTATGTAACAAGTCACGGCGCTATCCCTCCTGAGCTTGACAGATTCTTCCTTACTTCAAAATATTGATCACACCAGGAAATCTCCAAGAAAAAGAGTACTTAAGATCATAAGCTTTTAGAAGAAAAATAAGAGAGAAGATTGGGCTAAGATTTCTTTTTTCATTTTTTGATGAACGGCTAAGCCCTTAATTATACTTAGTTGGAGCTAGAACAAATGGTGGGTGGAGAAAGAAAGGTGAGGGAAGGGTCGTATTTATAAGGCAAAGGGACGTGGGACATCATCACTGACTGACTTTCTATTGGAACATGAGAGAGCTTAGACTAGGTAATTAAAGAAAACAAGGGTTTAACTGTGTGGAAGGACGGTTTATTTTACTTTATTAAATTTTTATTAATATTTCTCTTTTGCCTTTTTAGATTTCTACTTTTTTTTTTCCTTCGTAATACATACGCTGCCGACTACGATACTCATCCCCAATCTTGGGATACGAGAATGGACGAGAAAGATTTTACATTTGTTTTTTCTTTTTCAATTGTGGATGGATTAATTGAGATCGTTAATTGTGTGAACAAATTAATTACCTTAGTTTTCTCCACTATTGCTTAAGCAGCTTAATTTGCCGGAGTTGAATTCTAATCTTCTTGAAAAGGTTGCAATGTGGTATGACTTAGTAGTACTGACTATTTTCCCATGATTAGAAGCACTATTGATTGAAGCCAAATATTAATCCCTTGCTACAAATATAACGAGGGATGAAATATATTGGCCCTTTTCTTGTTAGCAATAGGCAATAGCAACTATATCTTAAAATTTCATACCTTTTCGAAATTAATTTGAATTCAATATCAAGAGTCGAGAGTTTTTGCTCTCTTTCAAAACACGGGGAAATAATATTAATTGCGATAGTAAATGTAGAGGTTTATGTACACGTATGTTACAAATACAATGATCAGTTTTAATAATTAGTCTGTATTGTAAATTAATGGTCGTTTGTAGGCCGCTTAATCTTATAGTACTCATATTAAGTTATTAACCTTAATTATGTCAAACTACATGATTCAAATCCCGCACTTTTTCTGGCTGAAGGAATCCCTGCACTTTATTATTATCAATTATTTTCTTTTGTTTTTCTAATAGAGAAGGGTGTTGGTATATAATGCGCTTTAACTGGAAGTCGATTTTATTTTATTTTATTTGCAATTGAACATGATCCTAGGGTATCAGGTGTGTGTTGCTCAACAAACAGTGAATATTTGCTAAAGGTTAAAAGAAAATTGACAAGCAAATAGAGACCCAATTTATAACCTCTTACGATAAAAATGAGAATGAGTTTCTTTCTAATTGATTAGTTATAAAAATTAATATTCGGCTCAAATAAGTCATCTCCCCACTCCAAGTAACGTAAAAGAATATTAAAGACCATATATGTGATGTTATATATGGAAATTTGGTCCATAATTCCTAGAAAGATCGTGTATGCTTTCTTTATGAGTTTTTTTGCTAATTAACAAGGAGAAAAGTACAAGTTGATCACTTAAATCGTAATTAAACTCTAGTGGGTCCAATAAACTATCATTATATCACTGGTCAATCGGCTGCCATTCACTATCCCAACATCACTTGTGGGAGAGAGATTAGAGAGGGAGATATAGTCCTGCTTTTGAAAACCGCCATTCGTCAAAAGCAATCATCATGCGCTAATAATCCCAACTACACAGTCGGCAAAACGAAAGCCTTGTAAAATGAATGAATAATATAAAGATCATATACATACCGACTCAATGTCAATGTATGTAATATTTCAATCCCAAGCTAATGGCCTTTGGTTTTAGTGCTTTAACACAGTACTACATATGTGACGTTTCTCTAAGGATATTACTAAATCCATCTACTATATGTTATCCTTTTTAATGTCGACTGAGGACACTTTTCAACACCTTTAATATTTTCCCCCGCCTTTTTACCTTGTTGTACTAAAATGGTTCTAAAGAGAATTGCGCTATACTTGCTTAATTAGGAGGCTAGTAGTTGGTGGATCTTCGACATTTTTCTTTTAAACCAAATTTCTACGATCCGAGAGAAATTAAAATTAAAAAAAATGGACATCTAGTCAAAGGGAACATGAGCATGATCTTTCAAAGACTAAAAACAAGAAGAAAAATAAAAAATAAATAAAAATTAACGAAATTTATAATTAAGTTTTGCAATATAATTATCGTAAACAAAAGAATAAATAAAAGAACGAGACCACCATCAATTATGACAGATTATGAAAGGTACTCAAGAAGCCAAAAAATCAGCAACACATTATCCTCATAAATATAGGTCACGATGAAATCCATATAAACAATGTATCCTAAGACTTTAGATCAAACTGATCTTCATCGAAAAAAATATTTAAAGAATACGACAACAAGATAGAAACTACATAAATGGAATCACTCTCTGACTAGAGATGCTTCTAATCATTTTTCTAAGTAAAATCAATCTCATGAATTATTGCTACTAGCTCAACCTCAAAAGTATAACCTACTCTTAAAAGAATAGAAAAACACTCACAAATAAACCCTTTTAAATACCCCTAACAATAGATAATGGATCTTATAAGCTACTTAATTATGTGCGATTAATGTACCTTATAAGTGAGTAATGATTACGCTATAACCATAACTACATATTTTTGCTTTAGCGTTAGTTTCTTATTAATTTGTTGCTGAGAATAAAAGTATATAGTAATATTTAATCCTGAAGTCGTGTTTGATCGGTAGAATAAAATATGAATAGTAATGAAAATTGTAATAAAGTGGAATTGGAATGAGAATAGAAATAATATTACATTGTTTGGTCAATTTAACAGAATAGAATGAAATAAGTATTATATTGACCAAAATATCTGTATTTTTAGATGTCCTAATAGGGCAAAAAGTTTTAAAGAACAAGACAATAAGATAGAAACCACATAAATAGAATCACTCAAAAAATTTTAAAGAACAAGACAACAAAATAGAAACCACATAAATAGAATCACTCTCCAACCCGAGGTGTTTCAAATAATTTTTCTAAGTAAAATCAATCATATGAATTACTGCTACTAGCTCAGCCTCAAAAGTATAACATACTCCTAATAGAATAGAAAAACAATCACAAACAAACCTACGATGAATTCTAAACACCCCTAAACTAATGATGGATAATGAATTTTATAATCTACTTAATTATGTGCGATTAATGCACCTTATAGGCGAGTAATAATTATGCTATAACCATAGCTACATATTTTTGCTTTAGCATTAGTTTCTCATTAACTTGTTGTGGAGCATAAAAATATATAGTAATATTTAATCCTGAAGTCATGTTTAATTAGTGGAATGAAATAGAAATAGTAATGGAAATTATAATAAAATGGAATTAGAATGAGAATAGAAATAATATTACATTATTTGGTCAATTTAAATGAAATAAAATAGATATTATACTGACCAAAATGTCTTTACTTTTAGATATTCTAATAAGGCAAAAAGGGAAAACAATATTTCTAAAATATGGATAAAATAATGGAATAATGATTCCATAATTTTTTGGAAGGAATCACAATTCTATCAAATAATGAAATAAGGATCATTATTCCTTTGTTAGGTATCAATCAAATAATGGAATAAGAATGATAATTCCATTTTCAAGTTTATTCTACTAAAATAAACATGCTATGAGAGTTGAAACGACATGATTTTAGGTTTAAATAAGAAGATATTCAATAACAGAATTATGTACATAAAAATCCCTCCCAAAAAAAATATATACATAAAATCACTACTTAGGAAATACTTCAAAATCAATTAGTATAAGTGATAAATTTTCAGCCACTGTTATTAATTAATGTTGCATAGATACCTAGGTCATGTTGGCCTGATTATTATATGTAGCTAGCTTACGAAAAACATTTATTGATCAGTTTATAAACTAGATGGAATGACGCTACATAATATTCCTCATTTTCATTAATACTTATAAAATCAAATAATACCAAAATTCAACGTAATTTACACCAATTAGTGTGTGTATGTATATAGTTACTTTTAGCATGCATCGTCCCATAATTTTTCAAAAAAAGTTGCAAATCTGTCCTGTTCTTTTCTCTTCATGGTATAGATATTAATTGTTGATAGTGCAGCAAATATTTATATATATATATATATATATATATATATATATAAATGGTTGATAATATTGAAGAAGAATTTTGTATATTGTAAGAGTTTTTTTGTTATCTTTTTTTTTTCCCTAAAAATATCATTAGATTAAGTCGGCACTAGAAAAAAATGACTATTTAGTGACAAATTTTTATTCACAAGCAACAAAAAGTAACAATTTTTTTTCAGAAAAAACTAAAAGTTGACATTTAGTCACGGCTAAAAACTTTATGTGACTAATAGATAATATTTAGTCACAAGTTATCACTAATGTACTTTTAGTTATAACTTTTTATATATAGTAATAAAATGTGAACATTGTCAATTTTAACCTTCGTTTAAAGCGTGTGATGAAAAAATAAACAAATTATAAATCATTTACAAAATTAAAATTTTTATTTAATGAAAATTTCAGAATTCTAAAATTATCCTTAACTCGACTTTTATTAAAAAATTTCGATAAAGTCAAAAACGAAAGAGACGATACTAAAGAGACGGTTGATTATGTTTGATTGGGGTCGAAATATTTTGGTTATAGTCGAAACTTTTCGACCAATAGCAGGACACTAGTCAGAAATCTTTGATCGGGTTGAATTTTTTCGGCCACTAATTGCAGATTAATCATAACGGCTAAGAAAGATTGCATAATAATTTTGATTGTTTTTAAATTTTTTTGACCCTAATGGAGTGGATGCATTGATGAGATTGAGATTTAGGATCGGCGGTAGTAATAGAAATAGTTTAGGATTTATTGAAGAATAATGCATTTTAATGTTTATTAGAGAATATGATATTTAAATAATTTTATATATGTGATATAATAATTAAGATTAATTTTAAAAATATTTATTAATCATTTCTTCGTAACAAGGGACTTCTTAGATCTCTTAAGCGTAAATTTCTTTAATTGTGACTAAAAGTATAATTAATTATGAAAAATGCAGCAAACTTTTTAGTCATAATGATATTTGTTAGTCACGTATTTTGTTGTGATTCAAAGTGATTTTTTTTTATTTTTTCTTTTTAGAAAAGTGGAGGTATATTTTATAGCCGTAATACATACAAGCTACTTCAAAAAGATATTATAAGATAACAGACCCATAAACTGCTGAATGAATATTAATCGGATCGATTTAATAATAGTAGACCAGTACTAAATACACATTTCATAAAATAGGCCAACTTTGTCTAATTTCTAAATACCAAAATTTAGTATTGGAAATACCACGTTATACAACATTATAAAGTTTAATTTTATGATTTTGGAAGAGGAGTGGGAATAGAGCCATAAAGGTGTGTTTGGGGGCCTGGTCAGTGGCTGATTCCCATATGGCCTAAAATCTGAGACTCAGAAGAGGGGATGGATGCCTCGGCACCTGCACCAACCAACGGCCACCAAGGAAATTTTAGGGGGTACTAGTACAACCACACATTACACACTAATATAGACTAGAGTAGTATAGCCTATAGCCCCGTTCTCCCTCTGCTTTCCTTTTTCAGTACAGCAGATTACTGGAGATGACAGCCCATGCTCAGGTCCCCATACCCTAAATACTCTCTCTCTCTTTAAGGCTCAAAAAGCGAGGAGGACCCCCACCACCACCAAAACCCTGAGCCTAAACCCAAAACCAAACCAAAATAGGTCCAAAACCAAAACCCCCCCAGCCCGAACCCCCTTCACTCACTAGTAATTTTCTCTTTGTAAGTTAGTTTGTCCAAAAACTTTTTCGAAACCCCTGACCTGATTTCTCTCTCTCTCTGTACGTCCTCTCAGTCCTGGCCCAAAAGGACATTAATGCCCCCAGAGCCTCTGACTCGCATTTACTGCGATTCAATTCCTGAAATTTCTCTATTGGGAAAAACAAAAGTCCGGGCATTTTCGTCATACTTCCTTTCTTTATTCCTTTTCCTTGCCCAGCTGCAGTGCAGTGTTCTGCCTCCTCTTTTCTTCACCCTCAAAATCTGGCCCCCTACCCCACTCTGCCGAAAAGATTAAATCTATCTTTCGATACTTTTTGGCCTATTATCTTCTTCATGGGTGGGACCTACTTGTCTTTTTAAATTGTTTTTTTACATGTTCAGGTGTGCGAATTTTTCCCAGCTTTTTATTTTTATTTTTATTATCTTCTTGTAGGCTAAATATTTTGAAAAATTATTATTTCTTTCAATAAAAACTCATGCGGTTTTACTAGAAATTAGTTTTTGATATTAGGTTTTAGAATGAAAATACTGTAGCATTTTCAATTTGTCAAGTGGGCTTAAGAAATTATTTTTAGGGGCTTCCAGAAATGAGATCATCGAATTTTGAATTTTGGATCCAATTTAATAAATATTTTTTTGTCAAATATTGTATAATAATATTTAATATATATGTTTATATATTAAATATAAAAATTTATATATCTAATATATTTCAATATAATAACTGAAATTAGTAGATAAATATATCTACCAAATATAAATATTTATATACGAAAATTTAGCTATAAAATTTTGAAAATAGATATTTAATTAATTAAATTTCTCTTATTTCTATCAAATTTTTATAATAAAATAGAGAATTTTACTCTGGCATCTAGGACTCCATGATTCGGTCCCAGCATCAAATGGCCCATAATTAATCTCACATCTAGGACTCCATGATTCGGTCCCAGCATCAAATGGCCCATAATTAATCTCACACTTAAACGAATCCCACAAAGTACAATAAAAACTGAATTGAGATGCTGAATTATGCTCTTACTCTTTTTCCTTTTTTTTTTTTTTTTTTTTCGTCTCTAAAAAATGTTCGTATTCTTTGTTATGTAAATCTTGACCATTCAGTCTCTAAAAAATGTTCGTATTCTTCGTTATCTATTGATGTAAATCCTGACCATTCAATCTATATTCAATGGTGCAAAAAGGGATTATAAGTTTACGGTCAATTTTTAGCATTATATAGTAGAATTTGCCGTAAGAAAATATTAAAATTCCCTTGCTCAAGTAACCAAATCATCATTAAACTAACAAGCAACAGTTAAACTTATAAGCAACCGGCCAAATATCCAAATTTTAACAAAATAAAATGTAGTTATACTTTATAAGATTGTTTGACTAAATTAGTGCAATTTTTCACAACATATTTTGATGAATTTTATAACAAACGCGTCTAAAATTTCTCAACAAGAAAATATAAAAGATTCTTATATTGGATTGTGCCTTTATATATATATATATATAATTCTATTTTTGTATGATACATGTAAGGGACTTGAATTTCGAATCATGCATACACTCTTTCAACAAAATCACTTGAGTTAACTCGGGTGGTTTTTTATATATTAGATTAGAGCTTGTAATTTGCAAATGAAGTGCTAAATTTATTTTATTTTTCACTACTTAACATGTAAATTATAGTAAAATATCATATTTCCACAAAGTATAATGAATTCTGCGTGAGACACGAAATTTAAAAGATTTGAAAAAAAGTTTGAAAAGGGTGTGAATTAAGAACTTCTATTTGGAAAGTATAATTGTTTTTGCTCAGAATTTGGGAAATATAATTAAATTGGGCAGNATATATTTATATATAAATTAAATAAAAACAACGACTTTTCGCCACTATAAAGAAACTCTTGCATAATTTTTTAAAAATTTTTAATTTTTCCTTTTGACGTAAACGCTTAGATCCATTGTAACGTCAATAATATATAATTTTCAAAGGCATCCATGATGAAAGGGCCGAGGCCGACGTCCGTAAATTTATTACCTCACTACTTTTGCAGTAGAAGGTGTAATTTTCTTGTTTTCAATTTTTTTTTTCTTATCAACGAATGAGTACTAATGAAGTCATTATAATATGCTTTCTATGAAGAGACATAACTGAATCTTGAAGATTTGTTGCTTGGCCAAATTATTCAAAGGTTGTCAATTTTCAAACTCCTCGAATTTTCTTAATTTTCCAATGAACTAGTATTACTCAACGTTGTTGGTCAATTTCCTTCATGATAGTTCAGCCCCGTATGTGTGTATAAATATACACACGCACATTAACCATTATGATTATTTAAATCGTATAGAAAATGCACTAGATGGCCTCAACCAACGTCCAAAAAACTTCGTCCAAAAAACTTACATCTAAGACTAACTTTGTTATTAAAAAAATAAAAGTAGGAAAGCTAAACAGCTAATCAAATGTTTGAGTCATTTGACTAATAAATTGGGGTAATGGTACATTTAATTTGGGTTACTTAAAAATTGTTCCATTTGGTAAAGTTTAAGGGGTCCATGGATACAAGTCAAAGAAGATATTAAAGGGCAGACACGGCGGAGCCCCTGGGGGAACGTAGTCGGCAGGCCCCCTGGGCCTGGGCCTGGCTGCCGCTTATTTAATTTGTGTGCGTGCGTCACGTCGACAAGGTATTGATATTTGATAATTGATATTGAACCCCGGGACTTTGCCACGTTTAACTTTATCCCACGTGGGGGCCTGAGGTGTTCCCCATCCATTTTTTCACAACCCGTTAAAATGCAAATATAATGTGACGAAACGAAACAACCTACCCATAATAGAGTCTCTCCATTCCTTTAATTAATTTATTACCTTACATTACATTATGTTTTTTTTTCTTTTTATTTTAAGGGATATGAGATTGGATAAACTTTACGGTTTACTTTGTGTTAGTCCCCATTTTATGTGAATTGTTAGAAGTTCTAAGAGAAATAAGATTAGATAAACTATTATACGTTGTAAACAAATTTGATAATACACCCACTACTTTGTAAAATATGGAGAATTCTAAGTTAGAATCTAATTACTCCCCAAGTTTTTTGAATATGATTTCTAAAGTGAAACAATAAAAAAATTAATATAGCATAGCATGCTTCAATTTTCTAACTATAACATCTTTAGAGTGTATTTGATGCGAAGGAGAAATAAAGAGAAAGTAATAAAAGATGAGGGGTAAAAGGATTATTTGATAGACTCATGGGGTAGATCATTTTTGATTTACTGGATTTTGTAGTATATAATGCAATACACAGCTGATATTTCCAATTAAATTATAGGATTTAAAGTTCATTTGGTCTTTGAATTAATATAAAAGACTTATTTTGGTTTCTATATTCAAAATTAGTCTTTTGATCCTTAAATTATTAAAAGTGTTTCATGTTATTATTTGGACACTTATTCTATAACTTTTCTTTAAATTTGAGTTTATTATTAGTTCCTAAACTTTGAAAAGGGTATGATTTTCGTCATTTTTGGTTAAATATATTTGAATCAACCTGGCATGTGACTTGAGCAATAATTTTAAATATTACAATTTTGTTTGCTTGCCTGCTTAAGGTTACTTCCAAAATCTGTTTCTTGAAAGCAAATTATTGAAAGCAGTCCCCAAGCTAGTAGTACTATATAGCCAATTTGAAAGCTTTTTTATACACAAATGGACCTGCCCTACGTAAAGACCTGTCATGAAACATAGGGTGATGGGTCCGCAAAATTGAGGGTGACTGAACGTAGAGGAGTTTTAATTTGTTACTATGTAGGGGAAACAATGGGCAATTGTAAGTGAGAAAGTGATCTAAAATTGAGACAGGGCAGTGCATTCTTAACTTACTCACATCTAGGCCCCCTTTCCATACGCCAATCCAAGTTTGGCAATAATTTTGACCCGTTTTATAAGTATCTCTATCTTTAGCATATTTTATAGACAATTTTGCACCTGTCAAGCTATTTCCTTTTTGCGCTTTTTAGTGTTTTTTAACCTTTTTTCAATTCAGTGTCATGTTTGGTTTCCTTCGTTGCTAATTTTCAGCATGGTGAAACTGGATTCTCTCTACTTTCTCACCCTATTTTTTAACTGATCAATCCTAAGGAGTAAGGACTATTTATGTACGTACTAGGAAGTAAACAACAAGGCCGGGTCCGTGTGCTTTAATAATTATTAATACTATGTTATGCCATGAACTAGTCATTGGCTTTTGAGTTTATATAAAGTTGCATCTACTGAATTTTATTCAGATATGACAGCTCAAAAAGAATTATTATCTTATTTACCACAAAATTTTCCTCATCTTGACGGTCCATGACTCGATAACCTACATATGTTGCTAAATATTTAGCCGAGAAAATATTAAACTGAACTTAAGTATACATTTGATTTAAGAAATGTAGCACATGACAGTTTTTAAATGTTGAAATATATTTAGAAACAAAAGCTGGAATATTTTTTGTCAATTAAGCAGATGGTAAGGGAGCTGATTACTGAAATCATATGCTAGAATTATGTAAATTAGATGTATTAGATAGTTACCTTATTTCGTAATTAGACTGAAATTTTTTTAGGAATTTCTTAATTATCGGTAATTAGATTTTTTCTTTCTTTTTTCCTCCCTAGTTTCTTATAAAAACCCAGTTTTTTAACGAGCAAAAAGGTCATTTGACCATATTATTTTAAAAAATAAATTAAATAGATTATATATATACATATATGTCCTTTTTCTCTCCCTCCGTCTTCCCGAGCTCTCTCTCGTCTATCTCATAGGTAGAATGTCGAGGACCAGCTCCACCTTGATGGCCGCACCTCATGCCGATTCAGGCCGAGCCACCGGCCTCTGTTGAACAACCATCCTCCCGCTAGCCACCAGCTGAAGTTTCAGCTCTTCCCGCAGCTTGCGTTAACGAAAAAATGCCAAAGACAGTCGCGGCTTCTGTCGCTCACCGGCGATAATTTCGGCAACGAAAAGTATTGAAACTAGTGGCATTCGAACCCTCTCGTCAAGGGCTCTCTCCTACTATATGTCTCGCGATCCTATTTTTCCTGATTTGAAAATTATCATTTTGGGGTGTTTTGAATTTTGAATTTTAGTTTTTGATCTGACCGTTAGATTTTATTTTTGTTGTCATTTTTGGAATGTACTCGGAAAATAGTAAAGTTTGATATATATATATATATATATTGACTATATTTGGTGATAGGAATGAAAATTAATATCTAACGGCTTTGATTTTGTCTAGTTTTATGTGTCATCAGTCTGGTGTCGGCCCGACTCGAATTGGTCAAATTATATATCTAACTTAGCTATTTTGGATATTAGGAATTCAATGAAGAGGTCCGTTTATTGATTCAAACCTTCATTGAGAAGTTGATTTTTTCCAAGTTAGCGAGCGAGGGCGTGGAATTAGATCCCGCCTCTCCGAGTGATCGTCCAACGTTACCTTGAGCATCCACTAGTGTGGTATCGCTATTCTGGTGAGGTAGGGATTCAATTATCTCTCTTTTATATTATTTTTGAATAAAACTTATTTTTTAAAACATATGAGAACAAACATTTTAGAACTTTTAAATATATGTGATTGAATTGAATAGTATGATTTATGTATTAGATTGCTCTAGGACTTTCTTGAGTGTAAGTTATTTTTGGATATGTTAAAATAAGGTCGTTATGCTGCTTATTTTTTTTTATATAAAATTAAATTAACCATTTTATTAAAAACCAGAATATCATTTGAATTGAAATCACTGCATGACTACTTTTACACATCAGTTTAAAGTACAAATGTCATAAGATCACATATGAGTCCCAAGTATGCATCACGGATTTTTACAGTGTAGCATTGCAGCTCCACTGACGGTGCAGAGTTGTTAAACCTACGCGGGGTATTTCTTCTGATTACCTTCTCATTTGGTAGGTATAGGCAATGGAGTTACCCTTGCAGGTTTGGTAGGTGATACACGAGTATCTTTTCTGGTTATGGGCTACGTTTAGGCAGGCTATATGGCACACGTAGTGTCAACATCCTGGTTTTTATTAATGAGAGGTGGTGAACTCATTGACATGGGTGGATTTATGTCATGTGTTTGTGGACCGATTGATTTTCAGATATCATGTTTTCTATATATATATATATATATATATATATATATACACACACACACACACACATATAGTTTTACAAATGTGTTTTAGATTAAATAACCATGCAGAGGTTTTCCATCACCTAAAAAGGATTTTAAATGAGGTAATAGTTTTTCTACTAAGCTTTCGAGCTCATCCATTCTATTTTTCTTCCTTTTAGGTGGTTGTTCATTCGAGTCAGTTATCTCGATGGCCAAGCAAGTTGTTCGGCTTACGTATGCGATCTTATTCTTATTCCTTTTCATTGATCCTTCTAACTTATTCTATTATTTCTATTTCTAACTATTTATCCAACTCTGTTATTTATGCTAAGTGAATGTATGAGGACGCATTTTCTACTATTTGAGGATTTGGTATATAAATGAGATACTATAGTTCCCAAGGAGCTTATTTTTTAAATTTTAAGTACTTGAATTTTGATAAAATTTGTAAGTTAAATTCTAGACATTCGGTTTAAAGATTTAAAATATCTATTAAATTAACACTATGTTTTCATGATATTAAACTAGTGTATCTATTTTTATAAATTAAATTAAATATGGACCCTCTTTTTATATAGAATTCCTAATGATTTGAGAACGAATGAAAAACCTAAGTACTTATTCTCCTTTGAATTTTACAAATCCTTTATTTATCTTTATTTACACTCAAAATTACCAAAAATCATGATTTTGGATTTTGGGTTTTGACAGAATTGGTATTAGAACATGACTTCAGATCCGTCTGGGATCATGCCTGTCAAAATTAGTATTTGAAAATGTTTTAGAAATAATTTTGACAAATACCTCATACATCACTTAGGAATTGGCTAGATGTATTATTTTTGCTCTTATTCCTTCCAAGTCCACTCTTAAACCTCTTCAAGGTGAAATTCTGGTGTCTTTCGGATAGCGATTTCCCAAGAATTTTAGTCACGGATATTTTGAATTGACATGAGATTATTGATTTCTCCCATTAGTATAATCTTTTGTTTCAAATGGATGTTTGTTCTTATACTCTCCCATCCATTCACGTTGTAGGCTATGTAAACCTTGTAGGTTCTAAGGTAGCAATCTGGTATCCTATATCTCGAATGTTATCTTTGACTGTCTTGTGGGTTATCTATATGTTGTCTCTCGGGTTTTGTTATCACTTTTGGTTGCAGCATTTGTTTGTGGTTGTTTTTACTTGGGGATTTTTATTTATGATGCATTGATTTGATGTTTATACTTTAACTGATATGGCTTGACTCTATTGGTATTTATGTGACTAGACGTTATTTCCTTGTAATTGATATCTTCATGAATATTTGATTTGGATACATTGCGACTTGATTCTATAATTGAGTGTTTGTGTTGGTGGTATTTTTTACATAGCATGCCTATTAATTGAGTGAATAGTCTAATATTTTGAGAAATTATTTAATTGTTGAAATTGTATTCCTCTAGTTTCATCAAGTTTTGCTATTGTGGTTTTTTGATTGAGAATTCTTAAATTGTTGAGAGTTTGGGTGGGTTTTAAAAAAGACTAAGTCATTTGATTTTGAAAATTTAGAAATGCCAAGCTGACAATTAACATTTTGAATGATATAGAACTTTGTGTTTGATCAAAATGACATGTTTATTTTCAAAGAGATTATAGACATTTTAAACTTGAGCACCAGTTGGGTGAAAGTAATATATTTTTTCAAAAGAGGTCTTGTTTTTAAATTAATATACTACTTTGAGACTAAACTTCGCAAAGTCACCCTATCTATTTGTATACTAGTAATGTTTTGTTTTAAAATTAGAAGTATTGATTTAAAAGCTCTCTAAACCAAGGTACTTTATTTTTATAAATGTATATCATAAATCAAACCTTTTAAGTTCTATTTTAAACTTTGGGCTTAGTAGATTACTAAGCATTTTCCAATCCCTCTTTGATACTTGGTTTGAGATTTAACGAATACGTTCACAAGTATGCTTAAAAAATGAATGTAAGTTACTTAAAGAAAAGTTTTGAATAAAAATATTTACAAGTTTGGTCACTCGGTACACTTTGGTGTGGATTGAAAATGAGTTTAGGGAAAATCTTTAGCTTCGCGTATATATTTGAAGATTTATACCTGTGATTTTCTTTGGAATGTATTGCTTGAAGAATGGAAATTAATATGACTACTTGTATTATAAAAATCCTTGTTTGGTGAAAACATTTGAGAGGGAAATTTTGATTTAAATTCTGTGAAGCTTATCACTTGTGTTTTGTGCATTCGATGGTTCGAATTACATGTTTCTTCTATGTTTTCTTCGATATGGTTTACTTTGTTGACCTATGTGACTTTCAATTTTGTCTTATTTTGATAATAACAAACATGTGATTTAATTACTAATAACTGGCTTGAGTTTGTAGTTATGAAGTTGAGAAAGAAATTAATAAAACTCAAGAAATGAAATCCTCAAGAATAGCGCATCATCTTGAAGGTTGAAGACAAAAGTGAAGAATCAAGAATCAAGACCAAGTCTAAATAGGTTAAAATTTATTTCCTAGTCTTATACTTGATTTATTGCGAATGATTTTTCAAACAAATCTTCAAAGAATTAGCTAAACTTTCAATCCATTGATTGTTTGAAAATAAATATAATTTCTAATCTAGCCCAAATATTCTCAAAAATTTATTTTTGTAATGTTAAAAATGATTTGAAAAAGAAAATTTTAAGAATAACCAAATTAGTTCAAAGAAACCAAAAATTGGCTTCTGACTAATTTTGGTCGACTAGGCTTGGTCAACTAAAAAAAAGGCCAAAAATAACCGTTGAAACTTAACTGGCGTATCGGACTCCAACGACTAGATTTTTGGTCGACCAAAATCATTTCTGGTCGACCAAACTTTTGGTAGCAAGTTCCAAAGGCTGAAAATGGCTAGTTTTTTAAGATGCTTTTAAATAGAGCCAAGTTTGATGACTAAAAAAGGAGAATATGAACCTATATTGATACAAAATTATTTTCTAAGTGCAAAAGCTCTATTTTACTCAACTATAACTTTCAAATCTATTTGAGTCATTCCTAGAGCATCATTTGTGCATTGTTCTTAAATCACTTAAGCTTATCTTATATTATTTCTTTGAGAGGTGAATCTTTGAGTAAGTGTTTACTTATATTTTCATAAAAACATTATTGAGAGGTGAGGTTAGCACCAGAGTCATAAACAACCCTGTATAGGTAAGGTTGATACCGAATTCTTAACAATCTCTGGTTAGGCGTAATAGAGCTAGATTCAATACTATTGTAAAAGCGTGGGTGTGCCTAAGAAGAAATCACTCCAGTTGTATAAAGGGTCGGTCAAGCCCATAATCTTGATCCGATAGAAGAAAGCTTTAAGCAAGTTGTGGAGAGTTAGGGACGTAGGTAAACCGTCGTGTGTGTTGAATCTTGTAAAAATAGCATTTGAAATCTCTCTATCTCTATCTCTTTAATTTATTTACTTTGATATTGTGCTTATTTATTTGTTATTTTTACTTGCTCCATTCATTATTTGCCCAATCTTATTACTTAATTCAAAAAGTTTGTAAAAGTCTTAAAAACTCAATTTACCCCTTTCTTGGGTTAGCTATTTTTGGGACAACAATTGGTATCAGAGCTTGGTGCTTAATTTTCTAAAACTTAACCATTTTTGAGATGGCTAATTCAAACAACTTTTCTTTTTTAATATGAGGAGCTATCACCTTCCAAACCATCTTTCTTTAATAGAAGTGATTTTAATTATTGGAGAAGTCGTATGGACACATATCTTAGATCCATAGATTTTGATTTATGGTATATTGTCATAAGAGGTCCATTAAAGATTACAAAGATTGTTAATTGAGTAGAAGTAGAAAAAGATATTGATGAATATGATGAAAAGGATAAAATATCTTTTACCAAAAATAGAAAAGCTAGAAACATTCTTATATATGGTCTAGATAAGAACGTATGTAATAATGTTAAAAAAGCTAAGGATGCTCATGAATTGTGGAATATACTTAAAGTGTCATATCAAGGAACTAATTCCATGAAGGAAACTAGAATTAATATTTTCATAAGAAACTATGAGTTATTCAAAATGGAAAAAGATAAATTTATTTCTCAAATGTTTACTAGATTTACCTTCATCATTAATTCTCTTGGTGCTTTAAGAAAAACCTTTCCAAATGGTGAGTTGGTGAGTAAGATTCTTGGAAGCCTCCCTCAAGCATATAGAAGCAAGGTGGTAGCTATTCAAGAAGCGAAGGGCGTTAGTAAACTTACTCTTGAAGAACTTATGAGCCCTCATGACTCATAAAATCCTTATGAAGGAAACTAATGAAGATGAAGGAGAAGAAAAGAAAAAGAAAGGAATCGCTCTTAAAGCCACCTTACAAGAAAGCAATGAGGAAGAAGTAGAATTTGCGGATAGTGAGCTAAAAGACATTGCCTTACTTACTAAAAGATATAAGAAGTACTTAAATTTCAAAAAGAAGAATTTCAAGAAGAACACCAAAGGTAATGACTTCCAAGAGAAGAAAATGAGGGATGATCCTGTCACTTGCTTTGAATGCGAGTAGCTGAGACATATGAAGAACGAATGTCCCTTGAGAAGAAAAATCAAGAAGAAGGCAATGAAGGCCACTTGGGATGATAGTGAAGAAGAAGAGTCCAATGGAGAAGAACAAGAAGAAATTGCCAACATGTGTTTCATGGTAATAGAAAATAAGATAAGCTCTCTTAAACCTAAAGGTGAATTTCATAATAATAGTGATACTAATAGTGATTTTAGTAATAATACTGATTGTGATTTATCATATAAAAGTTTATTGAGTGATTTCAATGATTTACACAAAAACTATGAAAAACTTATTTTTAAGAACAATGCTCTTAAAAAAGAAATTCTTAGTTTGTCCAAAATAGTTGAAAAGTTTACCAAAGAAAACGAAGTAAAAATTACCTTGTAGTAATTGTGATGTTTTGTCAAAAGAAAACACTTCCTTAAATGACAAGATTTTTGACTTAACTAAAATTGTCCACAAATTTACAAATGGAAAGAAAAACTTTGATATGGTGCTTGGTGGACAAAAGTGTGTTTTTGACAAAGGAGGTATTGGGTACAAATCTTCTATAAAACAAAAATACCTGAAGAACTATTTTGTGAAAACTAGTACAAGCGACACAAAGCACACTTGCACTTATTGCAATCAAGATGGACATACTAGTTTTTCATGCTTTGTAAAGAAAAATGCATATTTTGGTGGAAGACTAGCTTGGATACCAAAAGAATCTAGAACTAAAACTCAAGGACCCAAATTAGTATAAGTACCAAAAATTAAAGTTTGATTCTTACTTATAGGTACAAAAGAAGAAGAACTTTTAGTTCTTGGATAGTAGTTGCTCCAAATACATGATCGGAGACTACTCCTTGCTCTCATCATTCACAAAAAGAAGTGGAGGACATGTCATATTTGGAGACAACGCTAAAGGCAAGATTTTGAGTGTAGGTAACATTGGTACTACATTCTCACCCATTATAGAAAATATTTTACTTGTTGATAGTCTTAAACACAATTTGCTTAGTATAAGTCAACTTTGTGATAAAGATTACAGAGTCATTTTTGAGGCTTCCAAATGCTTGATTGAGAATACTTGTTCAAAAGAAATTATTTTTGAAGGGGAAAGAAAAGATAATGTCTATACTATTGATATTGAAAAATATTTTAGTCAAGATAAATATTTTTCATCTTTAAAAGATGATTCTTGGCTTTGGCATAGAAGGCTTGGACATGCTAGCATGAATACTATTTCTAAGCTTTCAAAGAAAAACCTTGTAAGTAGTTTACCAAGTTTACTTTTTGAAAAAGACAAGGTGTGTGATGCATGCCAATTTGGAAAACAAGTAAAAAGCTTTTTTAAATCCAAAAACATTATTACTACTTCTAGACTCTTGCAACTACTTCACATGGATCTATTTGGACCATCAAGAGTAGCTAGTCTTGGTAGAAAACATTATGCCTTTGTGATAGTAGATGATTTTTCAAGATTAACTTGGGTTCTATTTATTAACTTGGGTTTTATTTATAGCTCATAAAAACGATGTTTTAAATGTACTTACTATTTTTTATAAGAAAATGCAAAATGAATATGGCTACACCATCACATCTATTAGAAATTATCATGGTGATGAGTTTGAAAATGATGAAATGGAAGTTTTTTGCTATAAAAATGATTTTGATCATAATTTTTCTGCTCCTAGAACTCCATAACAAAATGGAATTGTAGAAAAAAAGAATAGAACCCTACAAGAAATGGCACGAAGCATGCTAAATGAAAATAGTTTGCTAAAATATTTTTGGGCCGAAGCGGTAAGTACCGCTTATTATATTATGAATAGAGTTATGATAAGGCCAATCTTGAACAAGACACCTTATGAGCTTTGGAAAGGTAGAAAACCCAACATTGATTATTTTAAAGTTTTTGGTTTTAAATATTTTATTTTCAATACTAAAGATAATTTAGGAAAATTTGATTCAAAATATGATGTTGGTATTTTTCTTAGATATTCTACTACTAGTAAAGCTTATAGAGTTTTCAACAAAAGAACATTGATAGTAGAACAATCTATGCATGTTATTTTTGATGAGTCTAACACTCTCCATGAGAAGAGAAATATAGATGATGATGATGTTGTAGGTTTAGAATAAAGCTTAAATGAATTAAGTGTCAATAAAAGACCAAATGAAGAAGAGGATATCCAACTACAACAAGACAAAAGTCTTAAGGAAGAAAAAAGTGACAATGGTAATATTTTAACTCCTCCTAAAGATTTAAAATTTAGTCATGCTCATTCTAAAGACCAAATTCTAGGTGATTCCTTACAAGGTGTCACAACTAGAGTATTACTTAGAAATATTTGCAATAACTTAGCTTTCCTTTCTCAAATTGAACTTAAAAATTTTAAAGATGCCGAAAAAGATGAATTTTAGATTTTAGCAATGCAAGAGGAGCTAAATCAATTTGAAAGAAGTAATGTATGGGAATTAGTTCCAAGACCTAGTAATCATTCGGTTATTGGAACTAAATGGGTCTTTAGAAATAAATTAAATGAGCATAGGGTGATTGTACGAAAAAAGGCTAGATTAGTAGCTTAAGGTTTCAATCAAGAAGAAGGTATCGATTGTGAAAAAACCTTTGCAGCCTTAGCAAGATTAGAATCCATTAGAATGCTCTTAGCATTTGCATGCCATAAGAATTTTTTTCTTTACCAAATGGATGTTAAAAGTGCATTTTTAAATGGATACATTTTAGAAGAAGTTTATATAGCCTAATCCCCTGGATTTCAAAATTATAAGTATCCGGATCATGTTTAAAAATTGAAAAAGGCTTTATATAGTCTAAAACAAGCTCCTAGAGCTTGGTATAATAGATTAAAAAACTTTTTGATCTTAAATAAGTTTTCAAGTGGTACTTGCCACTTTTTGGGATACTCACTAGTTTCTTGGATTAGTAAGAAACAAAATTGAGCTGCTCTTTCCACCACCGAAGTGGAGTATATATCTGCGGCTAGTTATTGTGCACAAATTCTTTGGATGAAACAAATACTTTCAGATTTTGATATGAAATTTGCACATGAGCCTATTAAATGAGATAATACTAGTACTATCAGTTTATCTAAAAATTCTATTTTGCATTTACGAGCTAAGCACATTGATATAAGACACCATTTCCTTCGTGATCACATGCAAAAAGGTGATGTTTCTCTTGAATTTGTCTCCTCTGAAAAATAATTAGCGGACATTTTTACAACACCTCTTGGTGAAGAACGGTTTTGTATGATTAGAAGAGAACTTGATATGCTTGATTTTGATGAAATTTCCTGATTATATATTATCATACTTTCTCTTGCTCCTTTTTTTTTTCTTTTAATCTTTGTCTCGTCTCATTTTATTTGCGTGATAATTTGTTCTCCCTTGACCATATCTGAAATTCTAAATTGTTTCTTTAAAAAAAAATATATATATATTTTTTCTATTTTCACTAAATCTGAAACTTTTCAGATTTTAGTCAACTAAACTTGGTCGACCAAAACTGAGGGATGCTTCAGACATGCAAAACAGTGCTGATTTTGTTAATTTTCAGATTTTGGTTGACCAAAATTAAATTTGGTCTACCAAAACTATTCGTCACTAGTTTTCTAAACTCAACTAGAGACAGTTTTTTATATACTTTTCTTTGTTTTCTCTCATCTCTCTTACTCGAAATTCTTATCCCCTAAATGAAAACCCTAAACCATTATCCCCTTTGCTTCTAATCTTGATTTCTGTGAGTTTTTACTCTAATTTATTCAAAATTTCATCTTTTCTCCCACTAAACCGTATATGCTCTTTCCGATTTTGTGATCAATCCGCCTATTCTATCTCTCTCTCTCTCACTCAAATCCGTGAATAAGTTATCAAGCACACTTTGATCGTCTCTTTGAGCACTAACAAGAGATGTGGAACTACATGCATCAAGGACAAAATCCACCTCTATCCCAGAGTCTTCCTCTCTTGCTTATTTACTTATGCTTTGCATGCTCTTTTATGATGTGTTAGTACGTTATTTTTGAACTTTTTGAACTCTTTTTGTATGTCTTCTTATTATGGGTGATGGAACCTTATGTGAGACTTATGCCTATCTTTGATTGTGACCTATTATTCTCACTATGCTTATGTATAGTATGTTTCTTTTGGTGCTTTCAATTCTTTTTGCTGATATCAAAGGGGGAAAAATATTCATGATTTTTGTTACTTAATGTATGCATAAATTGAGTTAAAAAGGGGGAGATTTTTTTTCAAATTTCCATGTATATGTTGATAGAGAGTTTCTAAAAATAATGACAAGGTCATGTATGCTAATTAAATCGTATCATTATTTTTATCTCAAAAATCAATGTTTGCCATCATCAAAAAAGGGGAGATTGTTGACCTATGTGGCTTTCAATCTTGTCTTATTTTGATAATAACAAACATGTGATTTAGTTATTAATAACTAGCTTGAGTTTGTAGTTATGAAATTGAAAAAGAAATTGACAAAACTCAAGAAATGAAGTCTTCAAGAATAACGCATCATCTCGAAGGTTGAAGACGAAAGTGAAGAATCAAGATTCTAGACCAAGTCTAAATAGGTTAAAATTTATTTCCTAGTCTTGTACTTGATTTATTGCATTGCACAAAATATTCTCTTTGATATGGCTCAAAAGTCTTTCAAATGGTTTTTCAAACAAATCTTCAAAGAATTAGCTAAACTTGAAATCTATTGATTGTTTGAAAATAAATGTCATTTCTAATCTAGCCCAAATATTCTCAAAAGTATATTTTTTTAATATTAAAAATGATTTGGAAAAGAAAGTTTTAAGAATGACTAAATTAGTTCAAAGAAACCAAAAATTGTTTTTTGACTAATTTCGGTCGACCGGGCTTAGTCGACCAAAATAAAGGCCAAATATGACCGTTGGAGCTGAACTGGCGTATTATACTCCAACGGCTAGTTTTTTGGTTGACTAAAATCACTTCTGGTCGACCAAAATTTCGGCAGCAAGTTACCAATAGTTAAAAACGGCTAGTTTTTGAAAATGCCTTTAAATAGAGCCAAGTTTGATGACTAAAAAAAGGAGAATACGAACCTATATTGATACCCAATCAATTTATAAGTGCAAAAGTTCTCTTTTACTCAACTATAACTTTCAAATCTATTTGAGTCATTCCTAGAGCATTATTTGTGTATTGTTCTTAAATCACCTAAGCTTATCTTGTATTATTTCTTTGAGAGGTGATTCTTTGAGTAAGTTTTCTCTTGTATTTTCATAAAAACATTATTTGGAGATGAGGTTGGCACTAGAGTCATAAACAACCCTGTATAGGTGAGATTGACACCAGATTCTAAACTATCCGTGGTTATGCGTAATAGAGCCGGATTCAAGACTATTGTAAAGGCGTGGGTGTGTCTAAGAAGAAATCACTCCGGTTGTACAAGGGGTCGGTCAAGCCCATAATCTTGATCCGATAGTGGAAAGCTCAAAGCAAGTTGCGCAGAGCCGGGAACATAGGCAAACCTTCGTGTTTGTCAAACCTCGTAAAAATAGTGTTTGCAATCTTTCTATCTCTATCTCTTTGATTTATTTACTTTGATATTGTGCTTATTTATTTGCTATTTTTACTTGCTCCATTCATGATTTACTCAATCTTGTTGCTTAATTCAAAAAATCTGTAAAAGTCTTAAAAGCTCAATTGACCCCCCTCTTGGGTTAGCTATTCTTGGGACAACATACCTTGTTGGTGAATGCATGGTCTCTTGGTATTTATTGGATTGTTGAGTCATAATGATTTATACTAGCTCGATTTCCTATGATGTGAACAAAATTGCATTGGAGTTATGCAAAATTTATTTTGATTGGATTTTGGGCCTTATGTGATTGGTTTTGACCGATCTCCCTAGTGTTGGGAAAACTAGGGAGGAGAATGAAATTTTGATTTTCAAATTAATAAATGGCACTGAGTTACATGCCTTGACTTTGCATTTGATAGGTTTTGAGTTGTGCATATTAGTGTGTGGTTTTCTTTATAAAGATTTAATTGTAGCTTTCCAATGCATAGAGTGTATATATATGTTAATTAGTTGATTATACCTAGTATAACCCTCTATGAACTCTTAATATTTATTTTGAAGAGTTAAGTAAAAAAAATTGGTGTTTGTTTTACCCACTTTCAAAAAATATTTTGACAATATTTCACACTTTAGTATTTTCTAAATTACTCTATTTTTCCTTATATATGAAAAAAAGAAAAAGAAAAAAAATGAAGTGTGAACTTTCAAACTTTTGAGAAAATTGCTTGATTACTTTAGAAAGTATTTTAGAGTTATACAAAAACATCCCATCATGTTTGGTTGTAATATAGATTGAGGTCTAAATATTTTATTAGTTTTGAAAGAAAAATTGACCATGATGATTTAAGTATAGCCTCGTTTATCATTTTACCAAGTAAGTATGGATTGCAAAATAAATGTCCATTTTGTTGATCGTGGAGAAACAAACTAGCGTCTTTCCATTTATTTCTTATTGATTTTAAATAAATGATTATCATGTATCACTCAATTTTATGGATTGATGCTTGTGATTATTAGAGATTTTCATCATATATATATATAGAATGAAACTTTTTTCTAAATATTGATCTTGGGTTGTATCTAAATCCCTTATTTGGTTTAAATTACATATAACATGGGTATTATTATATGGTTAATGGTAATTGGAATTAGATCACTTATGGGTTTTATCTTAAAAGTCGTTGGATTCTACTTCTATATTATAAAGAGATACTCAAAATTTAGGTTTGGTTTACCCTTAGCCAGAGAAAAGCCATATTGTGAACTAGCATAGCATTTTTAAGCTCCAACACTTTTTACATTCAATGTTTGCAAAAATATTTTTAAATTTTTTTTATTAAAAATTGAAATGAGGTTACATGGGAGACATGTGTCACTCGAGGATATTACTGGACAACCTATCCTATAATAACCTTATTTGAGGTATTGACTGTCAATTTTAATTATGTGCATATTTCTAGGACATTGGATTGTGTCCATGGAGTTATCTTTATATCAAGAACTTGTAGAGTTTTGGATCAGAATTGCCTTTTTTTTTTTTTTCTTTGATGAGGTTTTATACTGAATGAAAGATTTGAAATTCTTTTGAAATTTCTCATGGATTGGGCATTTGCATTTAAGATTGAAGTTTGCACTAATGTTTTGTATTGGTGATTTTTAGTTTGGATGTTCTAGCCTTGCGTTTGAATAGAAGTGGTTTGTGTTATTGTTCCTCGCTCTAATCAGAGAACGTAAAATAGTTATGAACCATTGAACTTTCTTTGCCACCTTTGATCTCTAAACTCATTTTTCTTGTATGGTGTAACACAAAGATCCTTGTTCCTCGTCTTAAACTCTATTTGATTAAGTTTTGTGCTTGATAGGGGACTCCTATTAAGAGTCATTGACTCAAAGATTGTCTAGGACTAGGAATTAGTTGTAGACAAATAGGTATGTCCCAAGAGATTGTTGATACGGTATAATTAGGAGGATGGTATTCTTATATTTGACATTTAGTCTACTGATCTAGTTTGGTACCTTACAATCAGTGTTTGAAGTCTTGTATTCTCAGTTTCTAGCTGTGGTTATCCTTATCTTTTGATTACTCACATGCTTGAGGTTGTTGTTTCCAACCATGGGTGTTGAGATTTTTATACCTATTGTTGAGCCACCTTATAATTCTGTATCTCCCCGGGCACATCCTTATACCATACCATTGTGTGGTTTAGTATTCTTATACATATTGTTGAGTCACCTTATGATTCTATACCTCCTCAGGCACGTCCTTATACATTACCATTGTGCGGTTCAGTATTTCGGCAAGATTTTGCTGCCAAGTGAGGATTGTCTGTTTCATGCTTTCGTTAACTTGTGTTTGGCTAATACACTTAAATTCTATAGTCAAGTGTTTACTACACTTCCAGTGACTATTTCTTACGATCTTATTCGCAGTCTCGGTTTTTACTTGAATTTCAGGACGAAAGTCCTATAAGGAGGGGAGAATGTAAAAGCCAAATTTTTTAAGGGGTAAAAAGGTCATTTGATCAGTTTTTTTTAAAAAGAAATTAAATAGATTATATATATACATGTATGTCCACACTCTCTCCCTCCTTTTTCCCGAGCTCTCTCTTTTCTCTCTCACATGCAGAATGTCGAGGACCAGCTCCACCCTGATGGTCTTACCTCACGTTGTTTCAGGCTGCGCCACTGGCCTTTATCGAACGACTATCCTCCAACCAGCCACCACTTGAATTTTCAACTCCTCCTGCTGCTTGCATTGACAAAAAAATGCCAAAGACAGTCAAGGCTTCTGTCGCCCACCGATGATGAATTTAGCAACAAAAAGTATCGAAACTGGTGTTATTCGAACCCTCTCATCACAGGGTCTTTCTTGGTATGTGTCTCGCAATCCAATTTTTCGCGGTTTAAAAGTTGCTATTTTTTAGTGTTTTGAGTTTCGAATTTCAGTTTTGATCTGACCATTAGATTTTGTTTTTATTGTCATTTTTGTAATGTATTCAGAAAATGGTAAAGTTTGATATATATATATATATATATAGACTATATTTGATGACTGACACGAAAATCAATATCTGATGACCTAGATTTTATCTAGTTTTATGTGTCACATGTTCAGTATTGGCCTGGACTCGAATTGGTCGAGTTATGTGTCTAACTTAGCTATTTTGGATATTAGAAATTTAATGAAGAAGTCTATTCATTGATTCAAAACTCCGTTGAGTATTGGGTTTTTCTCAAGTAAGTGATTGAAGGGGAGGAATTAGTTCCCGGTCCTCTAAGTGATCATCCAATGATACCTAGAGCATCCAATAATATGGTATCGCTATTCTTATGAGATAGGGATTCAGTTACCTCTCTTTTACGTTATTTTTGAATAAATCTTATTTTTTACAATATATGAGAACAAATATAATTTTAGAACTTTTAAATATCTATGATGGAATTGAATGTATGACTTATGTATTGGATTACTCTTAGACTTTTTTTGAGTGCATGTTATTTTTGGATATGTTAAAATAGGGCTATTATGCTGCCCATTTTTCTAGAAAATTTAATTAACTATTTTATTAAAAATCAGAGCATCATTTGAACTTAAATCACTATTACTTTTACACATCAGTTTAGAGTACATGTATGATAGAATCAAACATAAGTCCCAGGTTAGCATCATAGGGTTTTATAGTGTAGTGTTGCAGCTCTACTAACGGTGCAGAGTTTGCGAACTCTTGCGGGGTATTTTTTCTAATTACCTCTTCTTTTGGTTATCATAAGCAATGCGGTTGCCCTTTCAGGTTTGATAGGTAGCATATATATATCTCCTCTGGTTATGGGCTAGGTGTTAGGCAGGCTGTATGGCACATGTAGTGCCAACATCCTAGTTTCCGTTGATGAGAGATGGTAAACTCATTGGTATGGGTGGATTTGTGTCATGTATTTATAGACTGATTGATTTTTAGATATCATGTTTTTTGTATTTTTATATATATGTATGTGCATACGGACTACCAGTTTTGGATATTTTTATGTATATATGCACATATGGTTTTGTAAATGTGTTTTGGATTAAATTAACTATGTAGAGGTTTTCCATCACTGAAAAAGGTTTTAAATGAGGTAATAATTTTCGTACTGAGCTTTTGAGCTCATCCATTCTATTTTCTTTCCTTTCAAGTGGTCGTTCATTCGAGTCAGTTGTCTCTATGGTTGGGTAAGTCGTTCGACTTACGTATGCGGTCTTATTCCTATTCCTTTTCATTGATTCTTATAACTTATTCTATTATTTCTATTTCTAAATGTTTTGCGAAGTCAGTTATTTATGCTAATGAATGTATGAGGACGTATTTTCTACTTTTTGTGGATTTGGTGTATAAACAAGATATTATAGTTCCCAAAGAGCCTATTTTTAAAGTTTAAATACTTGAAATTTGGACAAAATTTGTAAGTTAAATTCTAGACATTCGGGTTTAAAGATTTTAAAAATCTATTAAATCAACACTATGTTTTCCTAATATTAAATTGGTGTATTTATTTTTGTAAATTAAACTAAATATAAACCCTCTTTTTATATAGAATTCCTAATAATTTGAGGACTAAAATGAAAAACCCAAATACTTGTTCTCCTCCGAATTTTGCAAATTCTTTATTTATATTTATCTACACTCAAAATTACCAAAAGTCATGACTTTGGATTTTAAGTTGTGACACCTTTCCTATTAAAGAGACTCTTTACGTGTAAAACAAGAGTGAATTCAATTTTTTTACTGCTTATATGGTATAAAAGCTAAACTGATCGTATTATTCTAAGAAAAAAAAAGGAGAGAAAGCCTTTAACTTACCTAAAAACGTGTCTGACCTATTTGGAGAGGTTTAGTTCAAAAATACTAAAGAAAGTATCGTCACTTCCATCATTTCTAACACCATCCACTAATAACCATATGAGAATCCTTCTTTGCAGATCACCTCTCACAGACTGAATGGCCATAATTATCTGCAATGGTCACAATTTGTATTGATGTTAATTAGAGGGAAATATTTGACTAGCTTACTTAAACAATCTGCTAAAATTGATTCTTCTTACCAGTCTTGGAAGTTGAAAAATGCCATGCTCATGGCATGGCTGGTGAACTCAATGAACAAGATATTAGATGAATGTATCTGTTCTTTCCCATGGCCAAAGCAATATGGGAAGTTGTTGCTGAAACATATTTTGATGCAAGAAATGCTGCTCAAATGTTTGAAGTCACTTAAAGTATTTGAAGGGTGTGACATGGAGACCTTAGTGTGACCAAATACTACAACGCACTGAAGGGGATATGGCAAAAACTCGACCAGTATTGTCAGATCAAATAGGAATATTTCTCTGATAGTTCTAAATATAACAAGATGCTTGAGAAGGAGTGGATATTTGAGAGTCTCATTGGTCTAAACAAGGATGTAGATAAAGTACGAGACCCAGTATTTTGAATTGATCCATTTCATCTATACATAAAGTGTTTGCTACATTAAAAAGGAGGAGAGTTGGAGAAGTGTCATGATAGGAACGAATTAGAACTCTTTTCCGTCATTGGACAATTTGGTTATGAAAGCAATGTAGACTACTTTGGCGAGTAACCATAGGAATTTCAAGAGGAACAATGATATAGGAAAGTGGTCTCAGTGTGATCACTGTAACAAACCATAGCACACTTGGGATACTTGCTGGAAGATCCATGGAAAACATGCTCATTTGAAGAATGGAAAGGCTCAAAAAACAACAACTGTGCTTTTCATATTGATAAGGAGGGAAAACATAAACAAAGCTAATTGGTGAATCTTTTGACAATCAATTTACCAAAGTACAGTGGGACCTGCTCTATGACTTTGTTAGTCAGGCCAAACCAGCTGCTGCCCTAGCAGGTAATCTATTCAAAACCGTTCCTTAGATAATGATCAATCTCTATATCACTTAAATTTTGGCCTACATGTTCCTAGACTCACATGTAATCCTTTTGTGTGAGCAAATTCACAAAAAATCAATCTTCCCTAATCATTGTGATTTATAAAATTTGGTTTCAGGGAAGAGGATTGGCAATGCTAGATTGGAAATGGGTTGTACTACTTTGATGATAGATCACACTCAAAAGGATGAAATCAGTTTGCTAATCTCCTCACTATACAAGGGATAATATTATATCATGGCACTGTAGATTAGGACATCTTAGTTTTCTTTATCTACAAAAATTGTTTCCTTTTCTTTTTAAGAATAAAGATATAACATCTAAGTCTCATATTAGGTATGCTCTGGGAAGATCACGAGTATTTAAATGATAGTTTATGAGCCTAAAAATACTTTCAAGCTAGCACTTTTGATTGAGGCCCAATAGTGTCACATTTGGTATTAAAGCTGACCTAATCTATACCTGTGTAAGCCTTGAAAGGTTGCCATCACACAAGGGTTATATGTGAGCTACTGAATATGGACCCCCTAGCGAGGATGATAAGTCCTTAGGTCCTTAACACGACAAGATTGTACTATCCCAAGTTCTACATCAGGTATGCTCTCAAAAGATCTTGGGTATTTAAATGGTTGTCTATGAGCCCACAAGTACCTTTAAGCTAGCACTTTTGAGTGAGGTCTAGTGGTGTAACAAAAGATTCTTTAAAATTTCAGTGTGACATTTAAGAATTGTTAAAGCCTAACCGTGCTCGATTTCATTCACAATTTGTAAAAAATTTGCTCCTTTTATTCTCATGCATAGTGATATTTGGGGTCCTTCTCGAGTAACAAATATTTCAGGAATTATGTGATTCATTACGTCGATTGATGACCATACTCGTCTTTGTTGGGTATACCTTTTAAAGGAGAAATATGAGGCATTTTAATGCTTTAAAAATTTCTTAACAATGATAAAAACACAATTTTTTGTTCCGATTCAAATTTTGAGAACAGATAATGGGAGAGAAATTTTTTTTGGGATTTTGGGAGAATTTTTAGAAGAAAATAGTATTATTTACTACTCCTCTTATGTTGATAGTCCACAACAAAATAGCCTTGCTCCGAGGAAAAATAGGCATCTTTTAGTGGTAAGTAAGGCATTAATGTTTAAGACAAAAAGTTTCTACGTATTTATGGGGAGAGACAATATTAATAACATCAAATCTAATAAATAGATTGTCATCTAGAGTTCTAGGATTCCAAACTCCAATTCAAATTTTACATGAAATCTTTCCACAAAAAAGAAAATCCAATCACTACCAATCAAGATATTTGGGTGCCAAGCTTTCATTCATATTCATAGTCATAATTGCAATAAATTAGAAGCTTTAATCCACGTTTTTAGGATATTCCCCAATGCAAAAAGGATATAAATGCAATGATCCTATAACAAAAAAGTATTATATATACTTTAATGTTACCTTTTTTGGAAATATGTTTTTTTTGCTTGAAATTCCAAAAAATAAATTTCGAAAAAACGATTTTCACAGTTTTGTAAACAAATCAAGAACGCAGCAGAATATGTATTTTAAAATTTTTTTGAAATTTTACAAAAAAAAAATGTAGGATCGTTGATTTAACATAAATCAATTCATGGATCTTAGTTTAGATAAAACCTGGAAGTGCTTCACAACCATTGAGCATTCCCATTTATTTTATAGAGCCTGTTGAATGATCCGGTGTGTGGGCACTTTCTTGATTCCTAACAAGAGATGAGCAAACGATCCGGAAGACGATCTTCTTTCTTCTTGAGTGCACGTCTACGACCATGGGTATCTCTCTCTTAGCGGCCATAAATGAACACGGATTTCTCCCGCGGTAGTTGGTCTCTCCCACTCTCTCTTTTTCTCCCTGTCACACAAAAATACACAGTTGCTGTGCATGAGTGGCGTGCAGAATACTTAGAGTGACTTAGGAGAACTTTTCTCTTAAGTATTTAAAGAGATATAAACCTTAATAGGCTTATTGGGCTCAACTGACCATCCAATTAGTTATTGAGCTATGTGTGAGCTAGATAAGAGACCTTATGGATTTAAATAGTCTAAGCTCCAATGGATCAACTACCCATAATTATAATTAACTCTTAATTATGATTGGGCCTTATCCATTAATATTGTGGCACTCCATGATAGGCCCAATATTGCACTCTTAGACTAAATGTCATATATTTTCTGTGAAACTAATTAACACTTTAATTAACTTGATCCATTTAGCATATACTATACTTGTAGATATACTCCCAATGCAATGCCGTACTAGTGAGGTGAAATTACTGTATTATCCCTCTAGTACATATTTACCTTTGAGTTGCCATTTTTCATCTAATGGATAATAGTTGACTACGGTGTTTGTAACTGCCCATACAAACATAGTCAAATTCATAAAGTGAATACCTGATGCCTAGTTTTTTATTATCTAAGTCCTTGAAAAAACTCAAGACGACATTATATGCATGGTGTCCAAATCATGAAAAATGTTCTCGTCAATTCACAAATTTTATCTTCTAAGATACCAGAGTTCGAACCATATAATCAGAACTAGTCCTTTAGTAAGTCAAAAAGATAAAACTCATGAAAGCAAGTCCGACAATCATTAGGATTAAAGTAATCTTGCAATAGTGCTAGATTAGTGAAAGATAGAATATTGAGTTACGACACTTAACCTCAAATTCTATTTTCACTTTGTCCAGTTCAATGCACTTATAACTTTCTTATAACGTACTAGTATTTTTATCTGAAATTAGACACTTCGATGATTGGAGACTTCATCAATCCCGTTGAAATAAACAACACTACATTCTATTGCAAAATAAAGTATTCCATCTTTATTTGCAGAATGTGAACTTTTAATTTAGACATAATGAAATAAATTATTTAGTCTCCCATATGTGAACACTTCACACGAATAATTGTTTATTACTCATTATTAGTTATGGAAACTTTTAGATATTTGCATAATAGAAAACATAAACATCACATGTATATTATTGGGACATAATATGGAATTTATTAATAACAAATAGATAACACTTAAATCTAATAAACATTGTTTAAAATGTCAAACAAATAAATTGCTTTCTAGGGCATATTCCCAACATTTTTAACTCAAACTTCTCTTTAGATGGAGAAATTAATGGAAGATCATTTTTGGGAATCATCATTATCTGAACATTTTTCATCAAATTTCCCATTACCTGCTATAAATCAGGAATATTTTGAGATATTATCACAAAAATCGCCACAAAATGGTCATGTTCCTCTTACTTCTTTATCGTCACCATAAAATGTCCTACTGCTTTTATTCCTCATTTGGTGCCAGTGAGAGAAGAGATTGACGTACTTATTTTACATTTCTACTCTAGAAGAAGAAATCTTAGTAGGCCAATACAACCACATCCAATCCAATTAAAGATGTTAATCCTCCAATTGAGATTGAGTCTAAAGAAAGTGAAGGTAATCTCTTATCTGATTCAATCTCAAATATGTTTGATGATCTAGATGTACCAATTGCTATAAGAAAAAGAACTAGAACTTATACTCAATATCTGATTGTCAAATATATCTCTTATTAATATTTATCACCTCTTTATCACGCCTTTGTAGATAATCTATCTATTATAGAGATTTCTAATATTATACATGAGGCCTTACAAGTTCTAGAATGGTAGACAGCAACAATGGAGGAAATGAAGGCGTTAGAAAAAAAAACAAGACATGGAATATAATGAATCTTCCATTGAACAAGACCCTAATTAGCTGTAAATCGGTTTTTTCACCAAAATTCAAGGATGATGGGTCAGTAGAAAGGTATAAGGCATGATTGGTTACAAAGAGCTATATTCAAACTTATGACATTGACTATTAGGAGACTTTTGTTCCTGTAGCCCAGATGAATATAGTAAGAGTATTATTGTCGCTTGTTGTAAATCTGGTATCCTATACCTTGGCTATTGTCTTTGACTGTTTTGTGAGTTATCTATATATTGTCTCTCGAGTTTTGTTATCACTTTTGGTTGCAACATTTGTTTGTAGTTGTTTTTACTTGGGCATTTCTGCTTATGATGTATTAGTTTAGTGTTTGTACTTTAACTGATATGGCTTGACTCTATTGGTGTTTATGTGACTAAGACATTATTTCCTTGTAATTGATATCTTCGTGATTATTTGATTTGGATGTATTGTGACTTGATTCTATAATTAAGTGTTCCTGTTGGAGGTACTTTTTACATAACATGCCAATTGATTGAGTGAATAGTCTAATATTTTGAGAAATTATTTAACTGTTGAAATTGTATTCCTCTAGTTTCATCAAGTTTTACTATTGTAGTTCTTTGGTTGAGAATTTTTGAATTGTTGAGAATTTGGTTGGGTTTAAAAAAAAACAGAGTCATTTGATTTTGGAACTTTAGAAATGCCAAGTTAACCATTAACATTTTGAATGATATAAACCTTTGTGTTTGATCAAAATGACATGTTTATTTTCAAAGAGATTATGGACATTTTAAATTTGAGCACCAGTTGGGTGAAAGTAGTACACTTTTTCAAATGCATTCCTGAATGAGGAGTTAGAGAAAGAAGTATACATGACGTTATCACCGGGGTTTGAGAATTCTATAGGAAGAACAATGCTTGTAAGTTAACGTTTGTTGTACAAATTGAAGCAGTTAGCTTATGCATGATTTGAAAGGTTCTCAAAGTTTATCAAAAAGTTTACTTTTTCCCAAAGTAAAGCAGATCATATTGTATTCTTAAAAAGGTCAATAGAAGTATTCTTAAAAAGGTCAATAGAAGGAAAGCTTACAGTTTCAATTGTCTACGTAGATGATATAATTGTAATTGGCAGCAACCCTGAAGATCTTTGGCGATTAAAAAATTTCTTGGGAGAAGAATTTGAAATTAAGGATCTTGGTTCTTTAAAATATTTCCTAAGAATAGAGATAGCTCGATCAAGAAATAGGATTGCTATGACACAAAAAAATATACCCTAGACTTGCTTAAATAAGTAAAGATATTAGGTTGTAAACTGAGTGACGTACCAATTGATGCTAGTTTTAAACTTGGAATATCAGACAATAAAAATATTAGGATATTTGCCCTAAAAGCAGATTTCTAATTTTATCTTTTTAGTATAAATAGCTTTCTCTTATATGCAATTATGATATTTGTTAGATTAAACAATCTTAATTGAATAATTTATATATCTGAAAAAGATTCCCTAATTTTGCTTTTGTATAAAAAAAATTAAAATGATTAAGTTTTAATTATGGGGAGACTTATTCCTTTATATAAGTTTAAATTAACTAGTTCACACTTTATATATAAAGATAGAATACTTTATTTACAATATATTGTAATGTATGTCTATCTCAATGAGAATGATGTGTCTCAAATTATTAAAGTGTCTGACTTCTGATAGAAACACTAGTATAATATAAATAAGTTATGTGTATTAAACTAGACCAGGTAATATAAAAAATTAGAGTGCCAATTCTTAATATTACCATAAACCAGCTCTTAGTATATAGATCTTCATCCTTAATATTTGGCTGGACTTGTTTTCATGGGTTGTAGCTTTTTGATTTGTTAAAGGACTATCCTCTATGAAATTAGAGGCGAACTCTGACATATTGGAGGTTATGATTTATGAATTGACAGGAACACTAAATAATTAAGGACAATATACATTAATGCCCTTTTTGAGTCTTTCAAGATTTATGGAATAATTAAATCTAAGATCTTAGTATTCTCTTTGTGAATTGGTTGATAATTTTATCTAAATGGTCATTGAGAATAAAATTATTGACAACATTATTCCTTGATAGAAAAATGGTAACTTAAAAGTAAATACGTGTTGGAAGGCTATTATAGTAATTTCACCTATCCACCTACGATATTGTATAGTGATTTTATACGCAGTATTGAATATGCTAGATGGATCGGTTAAACTAGTTGATTAAATCTCTATAAAAGACATGCCATTTAATCTAATAGTGCAATATTAGGCCTTTATTAGAGTGTCTCATTTACTTATAATATTTATATAAATACCATAATAAGAGTTATTATGTATTTCTCATACTATTAGAGCTTAGATTATCTAGATCTATTAGGTATCTTGTCTAGCTCAATAAAGCTCATTAATTGATTGATGGTATTCGTGAAATTAGTTTTATAAAATTATGTAAAATAATAATTTACACAGAAGTTGGTATATTTATAAATAAGTTACATGGGTTGCACATATTTATAAAAATACACCTAAAGTCAAAATTGGAGAATAAGCTCAGTCCTAGTTGGACTGAGATTAGCAGTTTTGGGCCTCAAGTATATAAGATATATGAGAGAAAAAACTACACAACCCTAGACTAGTGCAACATGCCACAGAGAGAGAAAGAAATAGTGAATATCAGCCAAGCAGAGTGAACTAATGTCATTGTGCAATTCGGCCATATTTATCCCAGAGAAAAAAAAAAGTTTTCTAGAAATTCGTGTTCATCTCAAATAGCTGTGACTAGAAGATCAAGAAGGAGTTCTTGATAGTTATCTAACAAAAGATTCAACTTGGTGTCCACTCATCTCATCAACCACGAGTAAAACCATAGACAAGAAGATCTAGGGTTGGAGATTTGATCACAATCATCAAATAAATCAAGGAGGAGCACACTACAAGAGGTAAACCAAAAATCTCATCTCTAGGATTTATGCATCTAGATTTGATTTATGTTATATATGATCTTGTATATGATATATGCATATTCTATAGTTATAAAAATTATTTTCATGTAAAAATTTAAAAACCTAAATCCACTAATTTTTTCGATGCGTTCATAAATTGTTCATGTAGTTTCCATTTATTTTTCCTAAGTGTTAGGTCAATTTTCAGCCAAAAAAACTAATGGATAGAAAAAGATATCAAAAGTTAGTTAGAAAACTAATTTATCTTTCCTATAATAGATCAAATATAACTTTTCAATGAGCAATGTTAGTCAACATATGCATTCACCTACTGAGGAATACTTAGAGGCTATTTACAAAATTTTGAGATATCTGAAAAGAAATCTAGGAAGGGGTTTGTTATTTACAGGGGATCAATCTTTGAAAATAGAAGCATTTATAGATTGGGCTAGTTATGTAAATAATAGAAGATCAACTTCAGATACTTGCATATTCTTTGGTGGTAACTTAGTTACTTAAAGGAGTAAAAATAGTTGTAAAAAGTAGCGCTGAAGTGGAGCTTCGAGCAACAGCTCAAGAAATTTGTGAATTGCTGTGGTTAAAGAAATTAGATGAGAAGTTAGGGGTAAAGGTCAAGGTGCCTATGAAACTCTTTTATGATAATAAAATAGCAATAAGTATCTCACATAATCTTATTTAACATGACAAAATTAAACATATTGAGATAGATAGACATGGTCAAAGAGAAACTAGATAACAGAATAATTTGTATCTCTTATATAAAATCAAGAATCAGCTGGCTGATATATTTACGAAGGGAGTGCAGAAACAAGTCTTTGAGGGTTTAGTGTGCAAGATAGTGTTATTTGATTTTTACTAACGAGCTGAGGGGGAGTGTTGAAATATATGTAGAAACAAAAGCTGGAATATTTTTTGTCAATTAAGCATCATGTGAGAGCTGATTACTGAAATCGTGTACTAGAATTATGTAAATTAGCTGTATTAGATAGTTACCTTATTTTGTAATTAGATTTAGAATTTTTTAGGAACTTCTTAACTATAGGTAATCAGATTTTTTTCTTTCCATTTTCCTCCCTGGTTTCCTGATCGTGTCAACCATATAGCTTCCCTGTCAAAGGGACTCCTTTGTACACAATTTTTTTTTCCTTATCATTACTGCCTATATTAAAAAAGAAAGTATAACTTTGATTTAAGAAATCTCGCACATGACTCCTATAAGGCTATAAGTTCTTCATTTACTTTTCTTTAAGTGAGAGAACATAATGATAATGATAGGATGCAATTGGATTAGAGATTAATGATACCGAAGACTACCACATGTGGTTAGTAAAGAGTAGTACAACCAATTAGCATACTATTTTTATGGTTACAAAAAGGGCAACGAAAACGAAATCATATCCTCTTCCATTAAGTCTCGCCTCGCTCTCTCTCTCTCTCTCTCTCCTCATGTCTTGGATTCGAATCTCTTCCATTTCTCTTTTGCATAAGTACTTAGAAAATTAGAGGGAAGGGAAGCAAGATTAGATTATGAATATGACCCTACAGGTAGGTGTGGTGTATAATTGATTAGATACGAGGATCCCGGAAGAGTGGACCACCGAACATAATGTGACCCTTGACATGTTAGTATATTCTAGCATCTTTTATCACATCCTCATGAATTTATGATCCACAAGTTGTAGGGTGTACTAGTGTTTGTGACCATTGTATTATTTGTATTAGCAGTGGCTATCAGATAGATAATGTGACTAAACAAAGGAAAGTCTCTGATTGGTTGAGTCAAATCGAGATCCAAGTATTGGGGTTTAATCTCATTGGGTTTGGATGGTTGATATCCACTAATAGTGTTTATTTGAGGTGCCAAAGCTTCTTTGTTTGCTTGCTTAATGGCCTATTGGGTTACTGGCGGTGCTTTGAGCAGGCATGGGCTACACAGAGTGTTAATTTGGGATGAGCTATCTGATAACCAGTTGGCTAAGGGCCGTCACGAGTCATTTCCTTCTGAGGCCGATATCTAAGAAGCCAACTATGTTGTCCAGCTTCGTTGGCCGGACTGGCAGGTGGGATGAGAAAGAACAAAAAAAAAAAAGAAAGGGAAATTGGATCGAGGAAATTTGATTTTTCATGGTAATTTTTTAAAAAAAGTTGAAAAATTCTGGTTTTTGAAATTGTTTAAAAAATTCCAGATTTTAATTAGATAATACTATTTTTAAGTATATTTATAAAAATATTATTTTTTATAAATTAATGAGATATTGAAGTAACCAATCAAGTTATTTCAAATAATTTGACCAATTATTTTAAGTAACTACCTCAGTTACCACAAGTAACCTAATTAGTTACTTCGAATACTAATTTTGAAAGAAAAGTAGTAGTTTTTCTAAATATTTATTAGAAATGTTATTTTTCTAAACAAACTTTTAAAACGTGATATTTTTCTCAATGGAATTTTTCAAAAAATCGGAATTTTTATTTGTCATACTTTGGGCCACAAATTTTGTAAGAAGCCCCAATTAGATTTGCTACCAGTTAAAAAAAAAAGGGTTTTTATGAGTTTTACATACAAAAGAAGAAAAATTACACATATACTGTACACCATATTTCATACGGCGGAAGACTGAAATAATTGTAAAAGTATTGCCAAAAAGTGTGGTGGCATTGTTAATTATAGCCATCTTTTATGTAAACTATTTATTAATAAAAAGTTAATTCAGGAAAATGAAACGTGACATGCTTTACTGGTTTCTGGCCTTATATCATTAATACTTTCCTAAGACCTCCTGCTCAGCCACTTTTCTTCTCAATGTTATTAATCTAATTACAACATCAAAATATACAGAAATTCAAGTTGTAAGCATACTGAATGTAGTACAAGGATTTACAAAATTTTAGTGATTACTCAAAAATTTGTATTCATTCCCACGATACAACACGAGCTTATATAAGTACAAGGAAGAACAATACGTTATTATACAACCAAATTTAAAGACATAGATTTCTGTTTCTAATTGTTTCATTATTTTCCTTTGCGCAATCCAACAGAGAAAAGAAATCAGTCGTACCACCTTGTTTGACACATGAGACTAGGATTGAGATTAGGATTATACTCATATTTGATGCCAACTTGAGATTGAGATAAATAATGCACAATCCCAAAATAGTTTTATATATGTAGGATAATTTATCTTATTTAAAAATGTGAGATTATTAATTTCACACTTAAAAGTAGTATGACTCACATTTATTTTAATTTTTTGGACTAGTAAGTCTCACATTATAAATGTATTTTAATATTTAAACTAATATAAAATAAATTTATTACATATTCTAATAAAAAATAGGTCCTACATTATAATAATAATACTAATCCAATCCAATATTTCATGTTTATAATACTAATCCAATCCAATATTACATCAAACATGAAAAAGTATTAAGTTTATCCAATTTAATTTTACGATCCAATCATAGTCTGTGTACCAAACAAAGCGTAGTAGTATTAACAAGGTCACGAGAATAATGCTAAACCACTCAAGAAAAGACAATGCCAGCCTACATTTTCTCCATGTATAGAACTAGAAAGAAGAAGAATGTGGGTTATATTAGATTTGAAAAAAAGCACAATCTGTTTCTAATTGTTTGAGTTCATTTCTACTCATTTGAGCTTATAATAGACAAAAATTTTTTTTTTTTAAAAAAATCCCGAGTTCTCAGTTAAGCTGATATTCAATATCAAGATGCATGAGAATAATTCTATAGCAATCACTCATAAAGTTGTGGACAGTTGAGCTAATTTATGGTTCTGCAGTCCATACATGTCCATCTAGTGAAGGAACAGCTAGCGCTATTCACAAACAGATATTCAATTCAAGCAAACCTTTTTGTAACCTCGTAAAGCCTAATTGGATGAAACCGACGAGTTTAAAGTCATTTGATCAAGAAAATACAATGCAAGCTCCACCTTTTTACTTGGTAAAAGTAAAGAGAAGAAAAAGGAATATTGAATGAAAAAGAACAGAAATCTGTTGCTACTCGTTTGAGTTCATTCATATGACTTATATATATTCTAACAGAAAGGGAAATTGTTTCAAGTAAAGCTGATGTTCTACACGAAAACAGGGTAATGAGAATAATCCTAAAGCTATATCCCTCATCACGTTGTGGCGAATCAATTAGATTCCTTCACCCATCCACACAATTTTATACCTATCCCACAGGAAAAAGTAGAAAATTTTGAAACAAATGTTCAATTCAAACAAAATGCAGCCTTTTAGGGGCGCATACTTGAGCAAATATCTTACAAAATGAGGAAAAAAATATCACTTTCTCGGGCAGGTCTGATTATCAGGTCCAACGTCACCGAACCGGAGTTTATGTAAGGCTATCGAACTGTTACTTGGGATGGCAAAGGCTTTGATGGGTCAATGATAGGTCTCTTTGTCGGTGATCCTCGAAAAGGAAGCATTGTTCACATTTTGAGCTTCATATCCCTAAATCAATTCAAGGAAACTGGGTCAGTTCTCTCAATTTCTTAATCTAATTCTCTCAAAATATTACAGATTAGCTTGTTCGGAGCTCCTCATAGTATAGTGTAAAGTAATACTTGTGAAAATTTCTTAATTTATTTCTCTCATTTTCTTGTGTTAGTGAGTTTACTAATTATTGTTTGTTGAAGTATTGTGCGATTCTAAGTATTTGTGAAAATGCCTACAATAATTTTTATAATTTTCATATAAATTTCATAGTTCAATCTGAAGAGACTTATGAGCTAAAGACCTATTAGTACATAAGTTAGTGTAAGTGTTATAGATGTAAATTTTAATTATAAATGATAAGAATTAATATCTATACGATTTTCTACAAAATCACAAAATAGACATGCAATAACATTTAATCGATCTACGTTCAGTTCTAAAAACTGAGTTTTGCCAAAATTTTTCAAAAATTTATTTATTTTTTATCAAAACTCACAAAGAAAGTTCCTGCATCTCAACCTTATAGGTATCAATCTTATACTCATGTTTTAAAGCTAATAAATATATATTTAAGAACTAATAATCTCTTTGAGTATACAACAATTTGATTAAAAGTATCTCATGACATTCAAGATGGACTATGGAGAAAGAACTTGAAGAAAAGATCGAGAATAGAAGACTTAGTCTAGAAGAAGTTAATTCTTTAGTTCTTGTACTTGAATAAATATTTACATATAATATGATTTTAATGGCTCAAATTTTTCTAAAATAGGATTTTTTATACTAACATACTTAAATGATTATATCTTCAAAATAAAGTTTGAAAATCAATATTACATAGTTTCAAAATGATGTTATGATTCTCTACTACATCAAAATTTCATGAAAATCAATTTAAGAGATCATAATTTTGAAAAGAAATGAAAGAAGCTCGATTCAAAATGAAAATTCCAAAACCAAATTTTCAGTCGACTAATTCAATTACAGAGAAAATTCGACCGTTACAACTGCACTTCCAATTGCTAGTTCGTGGGAGTCGACCGAAACACCATTTTCGGTGATGAGTGAGTCTTACTTACGAATTGGATATCATTTAAACTAGACATTTGATGGATTCTAGAGGTTTTTATGGGTTTTATTTGTGTTATTGATGTTTTGGTTGTAGGTTGGTTAATTTTAGTACATTTGATTGTGTTTGGAGTAAGAATGGCATTAGTTATGGCAATAAGGGATGAGAATATGGCACTTTGGCACTTGTCAATGGTGCTAGAGCATTTAAAAAACTCAAAATAAGTTGAAATTTATAAGGACATGAGAAAGTGGTGCTTGGTGCCATATTATAGGCACTCCAGTGCTAGTTCGAGCTCAAGAGAAAGGAATAGGCAGCAGCAGTGGCACCCCGGTGCTGTCCAGTGAGATTAAACCCTAGGGTGTTCTAAGATGTCTTTTGACCTAGTTTTTACGGTGGCTGTCTCCTAACTCATAGATAAGCTTTTTCTTGACTTATTTGGGGGATTCTCAAACCAAAAATAACTCATTGAACAAGAGAGAAAATGGGAGTGGAGGATTGAAGATGGATTAAGCAGTGATTCAGAGATGAAGACCATTGATTCTACTTCAAATTTATTTCATTCTTTTCTTTTATCTTCCATGTCTAGAACTATATTTAGAGTTTGTTTTCTCTTTACCATAAACTAATTCTATTTTCTAGGGCTAGATGTAGCCGAGTTATGACATCTTGAATTATTTCAATTTCAATATATTTATTTCCATTCTATGCTAATTATATTAATCTAAGCTTAATGCTTGTGAGAGTTTAGCTAACTTTTGTATGAAATTAGAAATTTAATCCAAGATCTGACAGGGGAAGATTGAATTTATCTTGAGTAATATAATATGAAATTTTCATAGGATAAAGATATCTATGACCTTGTGCATTATCATGAATTTTTGTGCTTAATGAGTTTTGATAGGTCCATAATTTATACATAGCTGTTGGAACTTATCTATTGAAATATGTTTATTAGTTCTTGAGAGAGATTGATAGATAAATTAGAGAAATTCGGTATTAGCATAGGAAATAAATATTAATTGATTGGATTGAATAATTTAGACAGATTAATCTAGATGAATCAGAAACCCTAGGTCTTTAGCTACTTAATTATTCTATTTAATATTTTGTTTTAATTTTCTTTTATTTAGTATTAGATTTATTTTTGTGAAATTTTTCTTTTTGATTTACTTTCAAATAAAATTAGAGTTAGATAATTTTGGTACTAAGTGAGCACAATTTTGATGGGAATGATATTTATACTTATACTTTATTGCTTATTTGATATATGCACTTGCGTTTATTATTTTCACAATAAATTTTTAGCATTGTTACTGGAAATTGTTTGTTTTTACTAATATCAATACCAAATAACTTTAATTTTAATTTAAACTTTTATTTTTGTTGTCTCGAAGTTTGATTTTCTAGGTTTTTTCTAGTAGGTTCTAATTTTTTTTTTTTTTAAAAAGAGCTAGGATGTGGAATAACACTAGTTCCTTTGTCCAATATAATACAGAGTCTCTATCTAAAGAAAGGGCAAGGTATAAAGAGATATTAATGTGGGCGTCATACAATAGAATGTTAAGGTGGTTACAAGTTCAACATTTTATAACAGAGGGAACTGTAAGGTGGTTACAAGTTCAAACATTTTATAACAGAGGGAACCATATGAGAACTAACTATCAATTTGGAAGTTCGCTTACACCGTATACTACCAAACAAACCAATTATATGTTTGATTTCTAACAATAACACAACCCATACACCGACACATATAATTCTAAGTGGTAGAATTATTATGATTTCTCATACAATAATTAAAATGTGATGAATCCTTCATTCGAATTTCAAGAATAAGAGAATAAGGTGTCACTGGAAGAAGCTCTTGCTCAACTTGCTCGAGCAACTTCTAGGTTCATGACAAATATGAATGAAATTTCGTGAAATCAAGATACATCCTCCTGAAACCTTGAGGTACAAATGAGTAAATCGACAAGTTTTGTATCAGAAGGACCACCAAAGTATTTGTCGTGCAAAATCATGATTGTCAATCCAAATAATAAAGTGATAGAGATTGATAAAGATTATGCCTAAGAGTGATGAGCAACCTAATGAGTTTTCGTCGCAGAACGATTTAGAAGAATATAAAGAAATACAAGCTTCCATTGTTGCTGCTCAATTAATATTTCCAAATGAAGTGGATGAGGATAATGTTGAGTGCCTTGAAAGCACCACCATGGACATTGAGAAAACAAGTTCAACAATACCACAAGTGTAATTAGCCAAATTATTGGATACTAAGTATCCAAAAACACCACTAAAATCTTGGATAGTCTATTTTGAGATAACGAAAGCCGAAAGGGGAGAGACTACGGAGGATACATATTACTTAATAACTTTGCTAAGTTATAAACATAGGAGAAAGCCAAAATTTAAGAAACTTGGGAAGGAATTTCTTAGACCATTGTCATCAATCTAGAAGCCTCCAATACTAAAGCTTAAACCTTTACCTTCCCAATGCCGATATGTATGTATGGGTGATGCTTACGAGAATGCCATGAATGAGCTACTAAAGTCTGGCTAAAGACTATAAATCAAGCGCTTCTTAGGAGGCAACCCATGTTTCTATTTTTTTTTAAAAGTTTTTAGTTATTTTTTTCTTTGATTTTATTATGTTTTTTTTTTTTGCGTGACTTAGGTTTTGCATAAGTTTAGAGATCGTCAATAGGAACTTCATCGATTGACAAGAAGTCTTCATCTTCGTGTAACAATCTAATGGAATTTTTCTTTTACCTCCTCTTTTAACTTTAACATTGAGGAGAATATTAATTTTAAGTTTTAGATATAGAGCAAAAGAAAAAAATTATTTTTGAGTCTTGGTTTCATTTACTTGTCTTGGGCCGATGATAAAATTGTGAGTGAAATGAACATGACTTTTAGAAAATGATAAATTTTGACTTAGTTTGTGTGCTTGATTTCAATATTGGCTTTGCTTTACTTGCTATATTTTCACTTATTTGAGCATATAGCTATGTATGATTAGCTATTTCGAAACTTAGAGAAGGTTTATATGAATTAAGTACATCCTTGAGTTCTTAACAAATTCTAGAACTTGTTTAGAAACTATTTGAGACGAAATCCTAGACTATACCTTATTAAAGAAATGATTTAGGATATTTTTGTACCGTTTGAACCTTTCGAGCTTATAGTTATATATTTTATCTCTAGTTACCATTTTTGAGCCTAATATAACTTGTTTCTTATTAGCCACATTCATAGCCTAGCTTTTGAATAGATTCTATCTCTATAACCTTTCATACCATAAGCACGTGATTTATTTGGAAATTATGATGAGCTATATTTTGTCTGAGAGGAAGGGTAGAGAAGAGAATAGAAAAAAAATATTTTGTACTACACCCTTAGTTTATACATTAAGAAATAAGTTTGGGGGTGTAGTAGCGCAAATTTTAGAAAAAGAAAAAAGAAAAAAAAGATTTGTCAAAGAAAATGTTGACAAGAGATAGTTTGAAAATAAGTTTGGTGTGTTAGTGGGAGTATTAAGTTGAGCTTCACAATGATTTTAGAAGAAAGTGTATACTTATAGTGTGAATATGAACTGGGCTTAAAATATTCATTCTTTTCCTTTACTTTAGCCATACATTACAAGTTTAATGAAGTCTTGTTGATCTTCGATTACTATTTGTCTATATTAGTATAGAATAGTTGGAAAAACAAGCCTCTAAAATTTGATAAAATACTTATTTAGAGATTAATCTTAATTCATTTATTTGCATAAACTAATATGAGTTAGAAGTGGTTAGATATTATTAGCTATATACACATATATATACTTGAAGGGTCAAGAGAAAAGTGAAGCTAATATTAAGTTGAAGTTATAAATATTGTTGATGTTTTGACATTTTCCTTAGTTTAATGACTATGTAAGATCTTTGAGGCCAATTTACATTCTAAATTGAATCAATACTTAAGGTTTGATATTTTGTTTATCTTTATTTCTTCTTTTGTGTTTATTTTACTCAAAGACGAATTAAATGTTAAGTTTTAGGGTATTTGGTTGATCGACAATAACAAAAACTCTGTTAAACAGTCATAAATGCCTTGTTTTCACAAAGACTTATAAATAGAAGTCATTTTAAGACTTAAAACAACTTTTTGAATATACTTACATTACTTATAATATCTTTTTAAGTCTTTCTAGCCTATTTTTGTGATCAAAACTTTCAAATCTTATTTTTAAAAAAAATTATTTGAGCTAAACTAGATCATATCTCATGTTTGCATTTGTTCTATCTAAGTTTACATTGTATTAAATACATATAATAGAAAGAAATCTTTGTTGAGTGAATCAACAAATCAAAATTGTATTTGTGAAGTGAGATTGACATCAGATTCATAAATAATTGACAGAGGTGAGGTTGGCACCGGAGTTTAAACAATCTGTGGTTAGGTATAATAAAGTCAAATTTAAGACTATTGTAAAGGAGTAGGTGTGCCTAAGAAAAATTCACTCAGTTTGTACAAGGGTCGGTCAAGCCCATAATTTTGTTCTGATAGTAGAAAACTCGAAATGAGTTACTGAAAGCTGGGGATATAGGCAAACCGTCGTATTTGCAAACCTCATAAAAATAGTATTTGCACTTTCTCTATGTCTATATCTTTTAATTATTTATATTGATTTTATGCATGTTCTTTAGCTATTTTTAACTTGATTCAATTGTTACTTGCATAATTTATTTATTAATTAGAAAAGTTTACAAAAGTTTTTAAAACCCAATATACCGTTTCTTGAGTTTGCTAATCTAGGGATAACAATACATAAAATATTATAAAAATAATATATATGGCATATTAACTAGTAGGATGTACCTCACACATAATTTAATATCAATCATAAGCTCCAAAAATAATTTAAATCCGCATTTGTAAATTATTTTATGCAGTTTCATATAAAACCAAAGTAAGTAAATTTGTAATTAAAATCATAATAGAGCTAATTAATCAAGTCTCTACCATTATCAAGTAACTAGAATTCGTTATTAAGGCATGTGGTAGCTCCTATTGATAATTTGGATGTCCGAAGGGCGAATGGAAACATAAATTCACTTGCTTTGAATGTTCGGCTTTCAATGAATGCCTAACCGCTCAAACTTAGGCCATAATTGCGATTGACGTGCCCAACATTGTGAGGATAGACACCAAGCTTGACAAATTTTGATTCGAGCACAAACTCTAGTCTTAGCACGCAAATCAATGTAAAATTTGAGTCAAATCAAGTCAAGATTTTCGTGCCGATTGCGACAATGGTTAGTATATACATATAACAAGTAAATTATTCCAAATTTTGGATAACTATTCAAAGATCTAACGATCAAATTGACATTTGGCTACTTAAAACAAAATTTTTCAAAAAGATTTGGGGTGCAAACCTTAAAATTTCTAGCAAATGTGGCATATGGGCGATAGTTCCCTCTGTTCATGACTTGGGTGAGTGAGGTGGGTGGTGAGTTAGGTCACTTATGGCCTGAATTTGTTGCAACTTGATGGAGGATCTTGGTTTCTATCATCTTACCTATTCGACCGAGCTAATCGAAGACAACATGTGAGTAGGCCTGGTAATTCGGGCTGAGCCTAATGGGTTGGTCAAGCTTGATCTATTCATTTGAGAGCTTAGGCTAAGCCCGGCCCTGGGAATCCCAGTCTGACCAGCACATCTTTTTTCTTTTTTTTTTTTGTGTGGACCCAGACGATTCTAGGCCCTTTGCTATTGTATTTTTCTTTTGGGCTAGAAATTTTGGGCCTTTTGTTAACCAATGTTGTCATGCCAACAATAATATTACCATTGGCCGAGTAGTAATATTAACGTTTTGTCTTTAATTTTTTTTAAACTATAAATACCCTACTCTCCCACGTTCTTTTCACATTTATAACTTTCAAATACTTTCTTATTCTCTTATTCTTTCTCTCTAATTATATTCTCAATTTATTTTTTTTCGCTCTAATTATATTATCTAATTACTATTTACTAATTATAATAATTAGTAATTTTATTTCATAGTCTCCATAACTCTTATAGCTCAATTCAAGGTAGGATTCAATTTATCACACTTATCTTTTTAATTTCATTGATTTGTAGTATATTTAGTTATTTACTAGTACAATAGTTAGTAGTTTGTACTTTGTAGAAAATTTATTACAATGCTATATTTTTAATTTCAATTAATTTGTAATTTATAATTATTTACAATTACGGTATTATTTGCAATTACGGTAGTAATTCATTAGTTTGTAGTTTGTAGAAAATTTATTATAATATTATCTTTTTAATTTCAATTAATTTGTTATTTGAAGTTATTTATAATTAAGTTAGTAGAAAGTTTACTATAATACTATTTTTTTAATTTCAATTAATTTGTAATTTGTAGTTGATTGTTTACAATTAAGTTAGTAGAAAGTTAATTATAATACTAATTTTTTTAATTTGAGTTACTTTGAAGTTTTTAGTTAGTTGTTTATAATTAAGCTAGTAGAAAGTTAATTATAATACTATTTTTTTTAATTTCAGTTAGTTTGTAATTTGCAGTTGATTGTTTACAATTAAATTAGTATAAAGTTAATTACAATACAATTTTTTTTAATTTCAATTAGTTTTGTAATTTGTAGTTGGTTGTTTACAATTAAATTAGTATAAAGTTAATTATAATACCATACAATTAAGTTAGTAGAAAGTTAATTATAATACTATTTTTTTAATTTTAATTAGTTTGTAATTTATAGCTTATTATTATATGTTCAAATAAATTAATTTAGTAATATATTTATTATAATTCTAAATTATGAATTTAAAATAATTAAGTAACATATTAGTAATATGTTTAAATATATGATATTGATATATTAAAAAATATCCGTATTGATTTAGAAATAGATGCTAGTGAAGAAGAAGATAGAATTCGCATAATTGAAGGGCATGACAGTCCTCGAAATGCAAACTAATGCGAATGCTAGTGGAAGTTGTTCTCAATTTCAGGATAGTTGTTCATCGAGTGCAAGTACAACCTCCAAATATGCAATGACAATTTCCAATGTATGGGACCATTTCGATACGGAATTCAAATATGAGGGCGATGGTAAGAAGACAAAAATGGCGAAATATAAATATTGGAAGCAATTATTAACTGCTAAACTGGTAGGACCGCTCATCTGAATAGACATATTGATGCATGTGTCAAAAAACATAAAAAAGATAAGAAGCTCACTCAATCAGCGCTTCAATTCAACAAGGATAGTTTGGTAAGTTATTTAGAATTATGGTCCTTTAGTAGCAAGGGAGTCTCTAGCATGTTTGATTGCTATAAAGGATTTACCATTAGGATTTGGTGATTGTAATAGCTATGAAGATTATATTAGAAGATCTTATTATCCAAACTTTAAAAGAGTTTCTAGAAATAACACTAGGAGTGATTTGATTAAAGTTTATGAAAATATGTGTAAAGAATTAATATCTGAATTAATTTCATTAAACTTTTACATTGCATTAAAATCTGATATTTGGAGTACTAATTCCAAACATTATTATTTAAACATAGTTGCATATTATTTGAATTCAAGATGGATAATACAAAAATGAATAATTGGTGGTAGAGTCGTTCATAATAAACATACTGCAAAAATTATTAGAGATAAAATTTTAAATATTGTTGAAGAATATGGCATAGTGAACCGCATTATTTTTATCACTTTAGATAATGCTACCGCAAATAAAAAGGCTATAAAATTACTTTGTAATTTAGTAAGTTCATATACTAGAGGGTTCTTACTGACTCAATGTTGTGCATATCATATCATCAACCTTATCATCAAATCAGTTATAGATGTAATAAGTGTATATGTTGAAAATGTTTGATCTATTATTGCTTACATTCATACTTCTAATTCTTGCATTATTGAATTTAAAAGATATTGTATAGCCCAAAGATTAAAACCAAGAAAATTCTAAGTTAACATATCCGTAAGGTAAAATTCCACTTATTTGATGTTAAAAAATGCTATACCATATAAAATTCTAATTATTATATTTTTTAATTCAAAAATGGGTCCATTAGTATTGAAAGATAAAAATTGGTGTATTTGTGAAATAATTGTACACTTTTTAGACTTTTTTATAAAGCTACTGTTATTTTATCTAGTATTTATTATCCCTATTCTCTAATTATTTTACATTATATCTTTTTTATTGTCGAAATGTTTTGTAAGGAAAGATGTGATCCTATATTTGAATCCATTATAATATGTATGCAAGAAATATTTTTGAAATATTAGTTTCTAATTCCTTTATTATATTATTTTACTTTTATTTTAGATCCTAGAGATAAATTAAATGATCTTTCAATTAGTGACATTGCTATATGTTCTAAGATAGATTATAGTTTTGAATATACAAATACTCGTGACAAGTTTTTTGAAGTGTATAGTCTATATTAGGCTAAGTTTAATAGAAAATGTATTCAACGACAACACACCCCACAATAAACTAAAGAACAATCAAAGAATAAGTCTTTTTAAAGTATGATAAGTTCTCGTTCTCAAAGGCATAGTATGGCTCATCATCAACATCATTAAGTTCAAGTCAATAATTACCACCAACGAATCCACTGTAATCCTCTAAGCTTAACCAATTACCACTTATGATGAGAACTTCAAAGTTTTGGAATGGTGGCAAAGATATCAATCAAGATTCTCGATACTTTTCACAATTAGTGTGTGACATTTTAACTATTTCGGTATCCACGATTCCTTCAGAGTATGTGATTGGGATGATAGTAGACGAGCGATTTAAAGATTGGGAATAATAACTTATACACGAACAATAATGATGAGTCATAAACTCATAATTAATGATATGCTAATTTTTTATGTAATAATTTGAATTGTAATAAATAATCATCAATAAAATCAAATTCAAAATTTCAAATTTATTTGTTTTTTTATTTTTTTAATCAAATATTTAACTTATATAATATATTTTATTTAATTATTATTAAATTTTTAACAATAGGAAAAAAAATATAACATATTTATGTTATCTATTTTTTTAAAGAAATTCAATTAAAAAGTTTAAACTTAACATGTTTTCATTTTCCCTAAAAAATAATCTAATAGTTCTAAGAAAAAAGGGCCCGAGAATGGGTCCGTAACGGGCCGAGCTGGCTTGTCTCTAACCCACCAAGGAGCCCGGCGGGCCAACGGGCTAGGCCAGCTTGTCTGCCCCTTCGAGCCTATTATGGGCGGCTACGCAGGCCTAATCCACTCATGTTGCTACCTCTACTTGTGAGATGCGTACTGGTTTGGCGCGTCTTCGTCATTTGTGGTATGGATAAGAGTTGGTCTAATTGGCCGGAGGTGACTGTGGTTTTAGCGGCGGTTGCTAGGTTTTCAAGCCACTTGGCAGACCCTAAGTAGGTATTTTTAACTATCCAAAATGATAAAATGATGGTGCCGGTTAACTTTCTTCTCCATTAAGTCCTCCGAATTATTATTTTGAGCTCAAGTTCCCTAACCCTTAATTCGAAATAAGGTTATTTTCCAATCTATTTTTTTAATTCAAAAAAATAAATCCAGATTAATGGGACAATAACATTATTTCCCTTATGTAAAATATGGGATTTCACATTTCTTTTTTTTTTTTCTCCCTCCCTTTTTTGGATATATTTTATCAAAATATTAGAGATATAGGGTAGTAGGAGTTTGTCATTCTAACTCTATGCACTCTGTTTTTATATTTTCTTTATATTTTGTTCTCATTACAAATTTATCGATGAAGATATGGAAAGGGCAACTATTAGAGATTTGGTGTACATATATTTGTTATTTAATTTTCCATGTAATGCCAAAAAAATTAGTTTCCCTATTCCGTTTTTATTCTTGGACCGTTAGAGGATATTATTTATGCTCACAAAAGATAAGTGCGTAAATTTAATCTCATAGAAACAAGGGTGGTTTTGATTGAAATTTTGTCTTTACAAGTAGGGTATGATTGATATTTTCGTTGGGATTGAAAATAATTTAGCAACAAATGACATATTAGACTTTAGTTAGCAGATGTGTATAAAATAGACATAATATATATTTATAATGAAAATATTACATATATTGTTCGAAGAAAAGGTGTAGATTTTATTTGGTTTATATGTAAAGTTAAATGAAGAACCACGAGGGACATGAGCACTTTTTTATTTTTAAATTATTGTTTTTTATTTTTATTATTTCCTAGATAAGTTTAAATGACTTTAAAAAAGAAAAAGAAAAGAAAAGAAAAGAAAATCTAGGCTGAAATTTTATGTTTTGTTCATTTAATAGAGTTGAAAATATATACTGAAAAAGTATGGTATAGATAGAAACTTAATATCCTAAAATCTAGGAATTTACTTAATGAAAAGTAAGCAAGAGTTCCTCTATAGATTTGGCAAATATTCGGTGATAGTTTTTTTTTTTTTGGCTAAATGGTACCTAGAGGAAATAACTTAGGTTTCTACGAAGGAAACTAAGAAACCCTCCGGTAATTTATTAAATAAAAGAAAATAAAAATGAAAAAGGTACAAAATATTAAAAAATACAATCTTCAAAATGGAAAATAATAACAACTGAAAACAGTCTTAGGAGGAGCCAGATAGTTATGCCGAAACAAAAGTATTGTCTTAACCTCTCAAAAATGCCTCATTAAAAACCTTTTTGCATAAAACTCAATGGAAAAAACTACAAAAAGGAAAAAAGAGTACATTGTATTATAAATGGGCAACTGAGAAAAACGGTAACCATAAAGCCCTGAATAATCTTTCTTGATTGTATCATGGATAAATGGGGGAGTAGCATACCACCAAGTCGGAGCTTGAATACTTGTCGCTCTAGAAGCCAAAATATCAGCAACAACATTCCCTTCGCAAAAGATATGGGAAACATGAAAATGCATCTTTGAAATCAACCCAAGACAACGCATCCACGATTATCTCCTACGCCAAAGAATAGACAAAGAACGAGACTTCAGAATCGAAAATAAATAAGCCAAATTGCTTTTCAGCCATAAGTTTTTTCACCCTAAGTCCTATACATAGAAAATTGCATGAATCACAGTAGCCAATTACGCCTCAAAAACATAGGCCTTATCAAAAGAAATGGCAAAACCCCTTTTAAAAAAATCCCTGGACGTCCTAAAAACACCACCATAACCTGCTAACCTAGGACAACCATAAGTAGCACCATCTGTATTAACCTTTAACCATCCTACCAGTGGGACTCACCAAAATAATTCAACTATTTTTGGAGCTTTTGATGGCTTTAACTTGACGTTAAGAAATTTCAGAATTCTTAACTCCTCTAAAGAATTTCTTATAGTACCTGATCCAACATTGTTAGATTCACCAACTGCACGCCATACTTGAGTAATGGCCATATGGATAGAAGTGAGCTCATTGTCAAACAATAACTTGTTACGTGAAGTCCAAATAACCCAAACAGCAGTCACAATAGCCGATCTCCAAAGTTGTGAAACTTGGCTACTAACATTAGCCTCAAGAGTGTCAAGCCAAAGATCAATAACAGAGCCATCCAATCAAAAATGCCGCCCAAAAGCCGAAGAGATAGCTCCCTAAAGACTGTGGGCAAAATCACATGAGATGAAAAGGTGATCAGCAGTTTCCTCATTTCTAAAGCAAAAACGACAGCACGAAGTTATGATAAAGCCTCTCCGCATGAGATTACGTACCGTTGGAAGTTTATCTTGAAGAGATCTCCAAAAAACCATAGAATATGATAGAGGAATATAGCTAGCCCAAAACTTATTACCCCATCTTCTTTTACAGAAGGACCGACCAAAGAATTGTAGGTATCTGCATAAGTAACATTACCAGAAGTAGAATGTCTCCAAATAAGTATATCTAGAGAGTCACAGATAACCGTCTTCCAAATCTCTTCAGTAATCATCAGAAAATTTGAAATAAAGGAAGCAGGTAGAGACCATTCATAATCAGAAACAAGTTCACCAATGGTAGTATCAATACCAGGTTCCAAAGTATTATTGCAATCTATCATCCCAATTAAAGGAGAACCAAGCCAATTATCACTCTAGAAGCGTACCTTAGAGGTTCTACCAGGTACCCAAATCGACTCATCGATAAGAGACTAGATATGAGATCTCAAACCACACCAAATAGAAGACTTCCAAAATCAACGTTGAGTAAAACCATTAGAGAAAAATCTCCCTCTCAATAATCTAAAAACGAAAGAATCAACAGTCAATAAGCTCCAAGAAAGCTTCTTTAACAATACCGCGTTGAGAATTTTAGGATCTCGAAGGCCAAAACCACCGTCCTCTTTAGATTTATAGCACATCTTCCAAGAAACAATAATCAGCTTAGCCACTTTGGATGATCTAGACCACAAAAAATTTCTAATTAAAGAAATCAGCTCTTTTAAAAGAGTAACTGACCATCAATAGACTTGAAAAGAATAAGATAAATAACCCATGATTACGAAATTAATAAGGCTAACTCTCCCAGCAATTGAAAGATTCAAACCTTTCCAATATTCGAAATTTTTATAAATCTTGTCCAGTAACGATTGAAAATTAGAATGCTTTGGAGAACCGACAAAAAAAGAGACTCCAAGATAACTTAATGACGAACCACCTCTCCTCATACTCGTGAAGTTCAGGAAATTCAAAATTATAGTAGATGGAACTAAACGACCAAAATAAATAAAAGACTTAGAATAATTCACTTGTTGCCCAGACAAAGTTTCATAATACTGGAGGGCCTTCATAATAACTCTAACATTGTTCTTAGAAGCCCGAGAAAATAAAAGCATATCATCTGCAAAAAGATAATGGACTGGAGCCTTCTCCTTTCTAGTAGAAGTCATTGGAACAAGATCACCCTCACAAATCAAAATGTTGAAATAACGACTGAGGTAATCTTCAGCAAGAATAAATAAAAGAGGAGAGAGAGGATCAGCCTGTCTGACTCCTCTTGAACATGAAAATAGCCATGGGGGAATCATATATCAGAATAGAAAGACGAGCCGAATGAAATATATTTTCCATCCAATTAACAAAATTATTGTTGAACCCAAAAGATGAAAGAACAACTTTAATAAAGTCCCATTGCAAAGTGTCGAAAGCCTTTCTAATGTCCAAGTTCATAGCAAAATTGCCCCCAAAACTTTTTTTATCCAAACAATTATAACATTTTGAAGCGCCAGCAATACAATTTCTAATACTTCTTCTAGGCACAAAACCAAATTGATTAGGAGAAATAATCCAAGAATAGATGCGACCTAAACGATCAGCAATAATTTAGTAATCAGTTTGTAAAGGAAATTTCCCAAAACAATAGGCCGATATTGATCAATAGTAAGAGCATGATCCACTTTTGGAATTAACACGAGAAAATTAGAATTAAGACCAGGTGTTAAACTACCAGAGTGGAAGAATTGCTGGACTGCAAAAACCACATCTTGACCAACAATATCCCAACAGTGGCGAAAGAACTTGCCTGAAAAGCCATCAGGATCTGGGGCACTCGAAGCATCCATATTAAATACCGTCAACCGAATTTCTTCTTCATTAGGAATTCAACAAAGCTCCAAATTATCTGAAGAAGAGACCAGATTTAGAATAATCTCCTGAACACTGGAATAATCAGTAATACTAACTTGAGGCTCAGTGAACAAATCTGTATAGAAAGATTGAATATGAGAAGAAATTAAAGTAGCATCTTCAATATCCTCACCAATCTTCATACCACTCAAAACCTTTTTTTCCCCAATAACGTTTCACCATATTATGAAAGAAAGCAGAATTTGTGTCCCAATCTTTAAGCCATTTGATCCTACTCTGTTCTCGGAGATAAGTTTCTTCCTGAGATAAATAATTGTCTAAGGTACAAAGTGCTTCATTTTCTTGGAAAAGAAGAGAGTCAAAAAGACCCTCAATAGCTATTCGCTCATGAATGGATAAAACAGTCTCTATGGGCTTGGAAATATTGAGCTTGAGATCACCGAAAACTTCCTAATTCCATAATTTCAATTCACGCTTCAAATCCTTAAGTTTATTAACCAAAATAGACATCAGGGAACCAAAGTAAGAAGAAGACCAAACCTTACTAACAAAATCCTTAAATGTGGGATGAGAAAGCCACATTCCTTGGAAACGAAAAGGTCTAGGGCTAGTAGCAACATTTTTCTTGGAAGATAATAATAAAGGATGGTGGTCCGAGTGTAAATGAGGCAAACAAATACTAGAAACCTGATTCTACTACTGTTAGAACTCTTTATCACAAAAAGCTCTATCAAGACGAGACATCACCAACCTTCCTCCCTGGGGACCATGCCATGTAAAAAAAAGGACATTGGGAGTCAAGGTCAATCATATTGCAAAGGAATACACCAGCTCTAAAGTCTTCACAAGATCTTTGTTTAATGATACTCGTTGTCTCATGAGCACTTGAATTAAAATCGACCAAAACCAACCAAGGACCAGTCACATGCAAGGAAGATAAGGAGTCCCATAAGTCACAACGAACAATATAATCACAACTAGCGTAGACAAAACTAGTACAAAACAAGACACTATTGAATATGAAAGATAAAGTAACATGTTGGGAATGAGAAGCAATAACCTGAAAATTGGAGACAGCCAAAGTGCCAAATACCCAGAAAGAAGGAAGTGCTTTATCATTTTCAGTCACTCAATAAAAATCAAGAGAACTCCAAAAGCGGGAAAGAATAGAGCTAAACATACACATTGGCTCCGTTAAGTAAAGAATATCCGGTCTGTGACGAATACACAAATCTCTAAGAGATCTTTAGGTACCAATATTAGAGATACCCTGACAATTCCAATAAAGGTGTGATATCCCGATGCCATAAATGATACCCAATTCCTCAGATAATTTCATAGCCAATAATAATATCATTACATAACATTTTATTTTATTTTATTTACTCTAGAATTTTCATATGACATTCAGTTTCTCAGATAGTTAAAGAGCTAAAATAGCATAATTGCAAGACATTTCTTTACGTTACTATTATAATGTCAAAACAAAAAAAAACAAAAATTGAGTACTTATATTACAATTTTCTTCTGATTATTAATGTCTATTTTTTTTAAGTAGTTTTACAGTGAAATGCTCAGAACGTGCTTATTGGTACAAATTTGATGCGCATTAAGTTTAGTTATAACAATATTAAAGAATTTTATACTATTACCTATTATAGTTATTTACTTTGATTTTTACATAATTAATCATTAAAGGTAGTAAAAGAAAAATATTGGATTTGTTCAGTTACTTTCAAGTTTAACAAATTTCTTTGTAATGACTATTTTGAAGCAGGTTATATTTATTTAAATGTCATTTAAGATAATTATTTAATTGGTGTATTTTATTGGACACATGCTTGCTTTATTTCATACATATACTGAGACTAATATTCTATAACATTTATTATTGATATTTCATATATAAAAAAAAAGATTCATAGCCGACTTTAACTAAGTCGGTCACCTATTGCTTTATGTGTGTATTGTCTTTTATAATTTTTTTACTAGATCTTTCTCCCCACTACCAGTACATTATCTCACTCCACTATCTCTCTAGTTATTATATTTTTCTCTCAAGAAAAAGAAAAAACTGATCTATTATCATTCTTCTTAGAATCTCAAGCACGTACAGGTGGTTTCCTTTATTTGCTTATATGATATCCATGCTTGTTTCTCTCGAGCATTGAAGCTAGATTATTATGTGTTATTTTTTTTATTTATATTTTAGAAATGAATGAGTCTGAATGAATGATTAAGAAAAAGTTAAGCTTTCCTATTTTCATTGTTTTATGCATGTATATATATAAATACAATTGAGGGGTAGAGTTTTTTTTTTCATTGGTTAGAAAGCTCCTTTAACCGTATAATTAAAATTAAAGTATTATTTATTGATTAAAATTTAGTGAACTTGGATTTACTTTTTATGCTTGACATATTATATATGTACTTATATTATTAAAAGTGCAATTTTCTAAATTGAGTGCTATCTAATCCACTAAGAAGTACATATATAAACTTAGGCATAGAAAGATATAGATAGGAACTATAAATGATACTTGAGTATGTTTGGGTCAAGATTTAAACGTGATTCCAGCTACGTCTTTTATTTGAAGTTTGTCTTCTAATGATCTTTGGAATTTTTTTTTAGTGTACTACTTAATCTATATATATATATATATAGGTTGCCAATCCAATAGGTATTTTTTTTCTTTACTTATGGGTAGGTATTTTTTTTTTTAGCCGTTAGCTCACCATCTAATAGTGATCCAAAGGTTATAATGAAGTGCATGAAAAGACGTGCATCATTAATGCTCTTTCTCTCTCTCACTTTTTACAATAAAAAAATATACATGCTAAATTTTCATTGGCCAAATTGATACCTATCGATAGGTAAAAAAAAAAATACCCACTGGATTGGTACCCATATATATATATAGGATATGTTTCGTTATATCTTACGTTCTCTATTTCCACAACATTTTCGTAATATTAGTCTAGTACTCTAGGTTGGTAGATTTGTATTGAACAATCAATCACTTGTAATGTCTAGTATTTTAGTTTTGAGACTTGGAAATGTAGAGGGATTTGGTATATCTTTATGCTATTTTTATAATAGTGATTTTTTTTTTCCTGAAAAGAAGGTATCTCCTATTTAATGATCAAATAAATTGTCATAACAACATATTAGGGGTGCGTCAATTGTACCTAGTACGAAGAGCATTTCATAAAAAAACGAGTAAAAGCTTACAAACGCTATAAGTAATGTTATACCTACAATGTAAGAAATTCTTTATTCTGTAATTTGTGGAATTTATGGATATAGAATCTTTGGATATATATACATACATATTTGTCATTCAACTTTGCATGAGATATGAATATGTGGTGTATTTATATTATCTGATAAGTATTGATGAATAGGATGTAGCGGGCTAGCGCCCAAATATATGATATGGTTCCTTCGGGAACACTCTGGTCCTCTTGGGGACGTTATGGTTCCTACGAGAACACTTTGATGGCAGTATAGGGTAGACATCTGCTGTACATAGAGGGGATTCTCTGGGGCTCAAAACCTCCATGTAGCTCATGATATGTTTTAGTTCTCTGAGTGGCTCAGTATGCAATTCACGGTCTTGTCAGACAATACAATATATACAGGGATCCCAATCCTATGATAATCTATTTCACATTATATGCAGTCTGCATCTGCATATGCTACTTACTGAGTTTTATACTTATAAATATTTTTACATTGCAGAAGTTACTACTGATATGTGAGTTTGGAGGAGGAGCACAGATTTTCTGACTGCGGCTTATGTATATAAGCATTTTGACGCTGTGATTTTCTGACAGAAGATTTTGTACCTGTTTTGAGTGTGTGTGTGTGTATATTATGTATAGTTAAATGGGAGGTCCACTTTGTGAGTATGTAGATATGTATAAATTATACTATATGTAATTATGAGTGGAGTCTTTTTCTAAAAGGTTAAAAGTTTTAATTTTACCTTATTTTACTAGTTTTAAGTCGAGTAATGTCTACCAATTTCACTAAATAATAATACAATATCCTTACGTACATGTGTGGAATCGGGTGACGTTACAAAAGGACCTTCATTGAGAAGTGGTTTTCGAAGCCCTTGTGATAGGCTTAGAGTATTGAGCTTAAGAAGCTTTCTTCTTTTTCTTAGACTGCACTTCTTGTCAACTCTCATCTTTTGATGTGAAGACCTTGGTTGGAGAGAGATCATTAGTGTCTAAACTGTGGTCACTCTTAGATTCCGCAAAAGAAGAGGAACCCTTTGGATCAGAAATACCAACCTCGGCAATAGGTGCCTCAATATGCTCTTCATGAACCTCAGTGTTAACTACTTTATCTATATTCAAAATGTGCTCCGAATCATGGTTTAAGGCTACATCCTCTTTAGAATTTACATTTTCATCAATGGCTGCCAACTCATCTTCCTTATCATAATGAGCTTTATTCTTTTCTAGGTTGTCAATTATTTCAACTTTATCTTCCATATTTCCAAAATGTACAAGAGAATTATCCTTGCCTAAATCCGATGCAAGAGATGTGAAAATTTTCGTTACTAGCACATCCAGAGATTTTTGAACATTTTTGGAAACTACCTGATTGGTAATAGTCTTTGCAACATAGACTTATTGCTTCGGGGCTGATCCCTCACTCTTCTTAGTGATCTTTTCTTTGTCCTCTTTTGGTTTATTATGATAATAATTAGAAGGAACATGGCCAATAGAGGAAAAGTAGAACAAAAATTGGGAAGTCTCTCGTAAGAGAGATAAGTAAAATGACATTCTTCTTAGTGATCTTTTCTTTGTCCTCTTTTGGTTTATTATGATAATAATTAGAAGGAACATGGCCAATAGAGGAACAAGTAGAACAAAAATTGGGAAGTCTCTCGTAAGAGAGATAAGTAAAATGACATTCATCTCTGCTCTCAACTTGAATTGAGTCAAGCAAAGGATTCTTGAGGTCAATATCTACCAAAACTCGAGCAAAATGACCAAAATCCCTATTAAGAGTAGCTTGGTCAATCTTCAAAGGAACTCCCACAGCCCTAACCAAATCAAAAAAGATTTATGGATGCCAAAATTCGTGGTAATTCATAAAAATAGACCCAAACTTGAATACTTGTAGTCTTTTGCTCACTAGGTACGAAACTGGGAATCTATGGCTGAAGTCTTAAGATATCTGGCTTAATATTCAAAGAACTCATACTCCAAACACGAGTCTTATCTTGCTCCAAAGTAAGCAAAATTAGAAAGTACCCCTTGCCCAAAGAAATAAGGCGCCAAGATGAAATTTTCCAAATTGAATCTAATCTTGCCTTCAAATCAAGCAAAGACCAAGGTTTTTCACACTTAGATAAAATGACATTTCCAATAAGAGAAAACTTACAAAGATTCAATCGTTCTTCCACTGCAGTAGGATTAACCTTGACTGAAACGTAAGCACCCTTTTATTGAGGAATAGAAGATGTGGAAGGAGGGGCATAACCATTGTTTTCTTGTTGAGAATCACATCAGCAAAGGATTTTGAATGGGAAGCCAAAGTAGAATCAGCCACAATGTCTTTCTTGTGGAATGAAAAAATGTCTTTGTGACTCAAAATTTCGTCACCCATGGTGACCACGACAATTGGTATTATAGCAAAACAAATAATACTAGCTGATCACTGTAGCAGATAGGAACTGTAGCAAAACTCTAGCAGATCACTATTCGGTACTGCAGTAGAAACCCTAGCAAATCCTCAATCAATGTTTTCCAAGCCAGATGTTCGGATTGATTTGTCTATTTTATAAGGAAAGCCATTTTACAAACCTTAGTTGTGGATTCAAACGTGTCGTCAGCGAAAGGCATAAATTCTTCAATCGAAGACTTTGGAATAATCAGATTTACGACCTCCTGATCTTACTTCTCAACCGGACTCGGCCTAGGTTAAGGTGTTATGGAATTCTCTTATTATTTGATCAGGCATAAACGTTCCAAACCCAAAACTTTGAACAAGGAGATTGCCGTCATGTACGCTAATTACAAGTTTCCATTTATATTCAAATGTATATATCTAGACAACTACTATAATTTTGTTTAGATTAACATAGATTTCTTTTTTCATAAGAAGTTTTTTCCAAAAAAAAAAAAAAAAAAGCTAAAAAGAACTAAAATGGAAAAGCATGATGGAGCGGGTTGCCCCGATACTGGTTAGCTTTCAAGTAAGTTAGACCAGCTAGTTTAGGAGGCATTATACAACATTTTTCGGGTCAAAATTCACTATTTTTTGAATAACATTTTGGATTTTAATTTCCATGTATTCAAGATTGAAATTAAAGATTTATCATTGAATTGCTAAGTGAATCAATTTGATTTATTTACACTCCAATGGTTATATTTTCAAATTAACTAGTGTAATGGAATTTATTCTACAATATCGAGTTTGTAAAGATTCATTGCAGAAAAAGTTTGAAACCAAATATGGAGATTATTTCGGTTTTCTAATATAACCTTTTTAGTCATGTTTTCATGTTATATTAGTATAAGTCATGACTTTGACTTTTTCGTGTCATAGAGTTATTTTTTATATTCATTAATTCATCTGCAGTAACATTTATGGAATAACCTTGATTCTCTTTTTCTCTCAAAAAATCTTATCCTCTAATATTTTTCTTTCTTAAAAAATCATTATCAGTCGCTCTCATATGAGGTCGAAGAAAGAGTGTTTTGATCTCTCTCTCTAACCTTATTTGATTTAAATCTATAATATAGATGAGTTAATTTTAATTTTTAACGAACATGGATCTTGTTTAGTATTAGAATCATCTTTTGTGGGAAATATGAAATAAATACCATTAGTTTTTATTTTTAGCGGACATAAATTAATGTACGAAAAGATCCTCATGTTTTGGTATGCACGTAGAAAAGAAAAAAAATGAGGATTTAGTGAAATTACAAGTTCATTTTTCAATATATTATGATTTATTTTAAACAAAAATTAGTAATTTTATTTCAATTCAAAGTATTAATTTTTCTTTCCTCTTTTTTCTCCAGATTGGAGATTAAAATTTGGTGGGCCCAACCATTAAATTTTTCCTAAAAAAGAAGAGTTTTTATTTTCAGTGAGAACTTGAAGAAAACTTGGGATAATAGATAATATGTGTGATGATTTGATGATAAAAGAGTACGTGTGAGAGGATTTGGTAATTTTAATTAAAGTGAAACTGCTGTATAAGTGGATCTTGTGAGATGAACTGTTGTTGTGACATCCCCCGATCCCACATGCGTACGTAAGGATATTCGTAAAAATATTTAGTGAGATCGGGAGACGCCACTCGACTTAGAACTGATAAAAT
>JXTB01000011.1:1620085-1631166 GCA_002914805.1 Parasponia andersonii
TCCGAAAAAGGACACATCGAGTTCTGGGCAGATACAAGTCACAGAAAATAGAAGTCAGAGCAAATTCAAGCTTAGAGTATTCCAAGCTTTGGGTAATCTAAGTCTTTAGCATTCTTCAATAGCTTTCAGTCTTTCCGATTTCCAAACGTAATTGTAACTTTGAGTGTTCATTATTATTCATAAAATAGTGAGAAAACAGTGGATGTAGGCTCATATTTTTTGGGGCTGAACCACTATAAATCCCCTCTCTCCTTATTTGCTTTAATTATTACTTCAATTCACACAAGCCACATCTCTTGATTATTTATAAATTTATTGTCGATAAAACCTCCATCAACACTATTTAAAATTTCGTACTAGGTGTCTGCCTTTTTCCCTTATAACTTCAGAGTATGTTCAAATCTGAATGAGTGGGAGAGACAGACGAAAAGCCCAAAGGACTAAGGAGAGCTTGCCTTAAACGGCTAAGCCCCAAACGTGTGCTTCAGTATTATTATAGTACCTCACCTGTGGAGGATCCCCACCCCAACCCAACCCTAAGAAGGCTTCTGATTTCTAGTTTTCTATGACTAAACTCTCTCAATTTTAATTTCATTGTTCGGTAGTTTCATAGAATTGAAGTTAGTTTGAGTCGAATCGAACATATGAATTCTTTTTGGGGCAAAATTTCAGAGTACGGCAAGGGAGAGAGTGAGAGACGGTGGAACAATGCAAGTGGAAGGAGATCTATCATCCCTGTCTTCCAGCGGACTTCTCAAGGCCAATCGTGTTGCTGCTGCTGCTGCTGCTGCTGCTTTGCTCCTCCATAATGCCAAAGGTCATTCATTATGTACCTGTCTTTCTTTCAAATTCTTATAACCCTAAAAGGTTTTTACAATATTGTCTGTCCTTCAAGCTAGTTGAGTCCCAAAATATCCTCCAAGATATATATGCAACTGCTTCCTAAGCCTTCTGAAAGTCCCACTTCTTAGAATATAAATGAATGCCAAATTCCATGCAAACCTCCATAGCCATTGGGGTAACTAACGTAAATACCTTTTAATCCCGCTCAGCACTGCTCCTTAACTCTTACTTTACTTCCAATACCATTGACCATTCTTCTATCTCTACTTTATGACATTCAATGCAGGCATCTGTGACTCATCTTCTTTAAAGAGTAGACGCTACGAGAAGAAATGACGATGACTTCCAAATTTATTTTCAATTTTGAATTTATTTTTAATATTAAGATGGTTAATTTAATTTCGAATTTTTAATCTTAAGTTGCAGAATTGAAGAGGAGGTTTGGCCTATATCTACCAGAAGAGGTAGTAGAGGAAATCCCATCAAGCTTACCATTGGACTCTTTGTTAAAATGTGAACATATTTGTAATATGTGGTACTATCTCACCACTTAACCATTACTCGTTAACAAGCAACTTCGCTTCAACGTTCAGAACCGAAACATCTTGACCTCCTATGCGTCCTTTTTTTGAAGTGGACTCGCCAAGAATTATCTGAGCATGATATCTTCTATGGTGACCATCGTGAGCTAGATCTCTCCAAACAAGTACTACTATCACTCGTAACTATCATTAAGGATCAGGATGCCAACTCTAACTCTTAACTCTTAACTCTAGTAGTGGTGATAACCTTCCCTGTGTGATTGAACAGCTCAGATTTCCGCCTGTTCCACAAAAAGAACAAGTGGATTTTTCACGGGATTTAGTAAGCTCTCATTATGATGGAATCATTTGCTTGTTCAATCGTTTGAGAAAAGAAAGAACTGTCTTGTTCAATACAGTGCTCAGAAGATTCAAGATTCTTCATACGCCCTGCTTTCTCCCTGACTTCGAATATGCAGGATGTGGACTTGGCTATGATCCCATAACTAACGTTTACAAAGTATATTAAGATTTTTAGGTTGGCTCGTGATGCAAGGATATCTATAGCTCAAGTGTACACTCTAGGAATTGATTCTTGGAGGGAGATTAAGATTGATGTTGTACAAGGTAAATCTTGTTATCCTCATGGAAAAGGGGGGGTGTACTGCAAAGGTTTTTATTATTGGTACAACATGAGTTCAAAATACGAGATGATTCTTTTGTTGGATATGTCTAAAGAGAAATTTCACATCATACTAGTACCAGATCACACCAAGCACATATATAGTAAAATAAAGAGACTTGCCTTGTGGAATGAGTCAGTTGTCTTTTGTTTCTCCCATAAATTGTCATGGTTTTTGACGTCTCCGAAAGGTAAGTGTTGGTTGATGATTCTGGGGGTGTCGAGGGTTCTACTTATTGGAGGAAACATGTAACAATTGGGCCACTAGCACGCATTCAAGTTCCCTTGGAATTTTGGAAGGACGACGAGCTCTTATTCGAAACTAGGGATGGAATAATTATTTCCTATAACCTTTACACCCAAAAGCTTTGAAAACTTATTATTGATGGGGCAATTTATCATGGGTTAACTCATGCTAATGTATGTCTGGAGAGTCCACTTTTAGTTTAGGGGAAAACATGCTTAATAAACAGCTGACGAAACAATTTTGTATTATTTGCTTCAGCTAGCCATAGTATTTATGACCTTTGATATTTATGTGTGAAGAGTCCCAAATTATCTTGGGACTTCATGTGAAATTATGTCAGCATTGGAATTTTATTTTAATTTTTTTTTATTTGAGGTGGCCTGGAGGAGATGCAATCGGGTTGTAAATTATAGAAGAATCGTATTTATTCACTTGCTACTCTTAGGGAAAAGTATTGTTTTTTTTTTTTTGGTTGGAGGATTACCATTATATAATTTACTTCCCTGAATTTGATATTTAGACTTCGTTTTCAGGTAGTTTTTTTTTCCTTAATATTAAATATTAAAGATGAAAACCTCCGTAGATGCTATTGTTCCAAGATGGTGCAGCTTTATTTTGTTGTTCGCATTATTATTCCAAGATGGTGTAGCTTTATTTTGTTGTTCGCATGCAACGCATTCACATTCAATTTCAGAAATCCTCTCCGAATGATTATGTTCATTGATTCGTTTTAGATGAAGCAGAGGCAATACTATTTGTCACGGCCCAAACCCTAAGGTAGTGGCGGAAGGGGAAATTTTGAATTTTTTTTTTTACTCCAGTCAGTGGACTTATTCCACAGTTCATAGTTACCAATAAACACAGACTGAAAAATTTTAAGAAAATTAAATTCTCAGATATATAAATGAGCATCATTATTCATACCTCCATATCACACTAGAATGGCAGGTTGACTTGCATCATTATTCATACCTCCAAATATTTTACAAGACTTAAACTCGAGTCTTGTATTCACACTCCTAGCATTACCAAGTCTTAAACTACAAATAAAAGATAACTTCTTATTCTGCTTGTTGACTGTCAATGTCACACTAGACTCCACCTGTGGAGAAAGTAGGGAGAGTGAGCATAAATTGCCCAGTAGATTACCCAATTTCCCTTCTTGGGAAAATCTTTTATAAATCTCAGAATATCTGCATGGTTAGTACTACCGGAAAAATATTTCTATAAATATTAAGGATTTAAACCATTTATAGAAAACCATACTAAAATCAAACCAAATATCCAGGTCAAAACATATAAAAATCTCAATTTAAATAAGTATAATGCACATCACATAAATCAACACATCACATGAGTCTTCATCCTCTCATCACAACTAGAGTAACTTATACTACATGTATTGAGTACTCTCTGCCTGACATCTATCTCTGAAAAACTGGAGGGATACTCATGTGTCAAATCCTACCGAACTGGAGGGGTACCGAATGCCTACGCCTACCGAATGGAGATAGTCAGAAAACAAACCCCGCGCGGGTTTACGGGCTCTCACCGAAGGCGGGTGTACTAGTCCGCCTACTACAATACCGTGATGTCTAAGACGACTCTCATACCTGATCGTATGAAATGTGCAATATATATAAAGTCTCAAATAACCATGCAATGTTTTGACATCCTAGATATGCTCTGATTTTTAATTAAAATCTATTTTGTACTTTAAAAATCCAAAGTACATTTTCCATGGCTTTACCAAATTCCAAGTATAAAAACTTGTACAAAACCATATTTAAAAATATCTAGAGCAGTCTACAATATTTTACAAATTCATAGTTCATCAAAATAACTATACAAATAATTCAATTTAATAAAATCACGAAATTTCATTTTTCAAGATAAATTTCAATCTAAATGAAAATAATAGAAAACAAGGAAATTGAATCCCTACCTTGAAATAGTGATTATGTTGAGTTAACGGTGCTAGAAATATCCTCAATTGCTCACCAGGTTGTTTGGACAGTTGTTTTCGAGTCTCGTCACGTTCACTTGAAAAGTTGACTTTTCAAACGGAGTCTCGGATCGAGAAACAAAGGTCACCACTGAATTCAGAACACCAAAAAACGTTGGTTTAGATATAAAGTTCGTCGAAAATGGGTCCCGGTACGGAACCGGCCCGTGGCATGCAAAACGGTGCAAATCACGAGCTGTTTTCTCGATTTTCATGCCATTTCGGAAAATAGTGGTATTTTATATCAAACTTCATGTTCCGATCTCACTGAGTCCAAATTTGAAGTCAGAACTCATTTTTGAGGTTCCGAACACTAAATGGGCTCAAAAACCAAAAATTATAAAAATACCACATTTTGAAAATATTTAGAAAAATGCCACAATTTTGTCCTGATAATCAACTACCTTCCGGTTATCGTTTTAACACTTAAAAATCATGAGATTTCAGGTTTCAAACTCCTATATCACGTGGTATAATTCTCTCGGGAAAAATAACTCAATTCCGGAATAATTACGAAAATACCACAAAATTTAAATATTAAAATATTGCTACAGTAGCCAACTTCTTACCGGAGCTGAGTTGAAGGACGAGACTGGTCGGAAATGAAAGCTGGCGTCGAGACGATTCCAACGGTGGCGGCGGTGCAGTGATCCGATGTCAGACGGCGGCTCGGCGAAGGAAAATCTGTCGCGGTGGCGTGAACTTCCAGTCGAGATTTCTCTGGCGACAGGCGGCGGAGTGAGGCGACGGCACCTGGCGCGGCTTCGTCGGCGGCTGGGCAAGGGTACGGGGTGGCGCGTCGGGCAAATCGGCGGCCGGGGGAGCTTCGAATGAACAGTGGCCGAGGGGGTGAAAATCGGGGGTTTCGGTGGAGAAGAAAGAGAAATTGGGGGGGTTTTATGCAATTTTTCAAAAACTGTAGCAGTGGGACACGTGGCACAATCTGATTCGACCGAAAAATAAGTTTATGAAATTCCACTTTGGCCACAATTTTAAAAGATTTTTTTCATTTTAGTCCCTCCTTAATTATACTCTTGTCCCCAATTTGAAATTTCTTTTTCACTTTTGCCCTAACTGTATCTAGACATAATCTTGTCTAGATTCAACACCAAATTTCTTTCTGATTTTTATTTAATTAATCCAGAAATACAAAATTACCAAAATACCCTTGAAGTAAAATTACTTAATTACCCTTACAAAATTTAGGATTTTACACTATTAGTCCTTCTACTCTTGACATATTCTTATTCTCGTTCATAAACTTCAATATTAGAACCTTGTTAAAGACTAATCGGCGACGTAAAATCCACAACTGAAATTAGTGTTTCTAATAAGAAGAATTAAAGGAATATAGGAAAGACAATTGAAAGGGAGGAGGGTAGTTGACGGATTAGTAGATGGATTTGAGATAGGGTATTATTTGTTTGGAATGCAGGATTTTAGACTAGTGCTCTCCCTACTTGCATTCTCTTTCATACCTATCTTTCTTTCCTTTTGCCAAACATTTAGTTAAGTTCATACCTATCTTTCTTTCCTTTTGCCAAACATTTAGTTAAGTGTGGTTTGGGGTATTACTCAATTATTGTGCTAGTTACTAAATCCAAATTAGGCTTAACAAATCATGTGACAAGCATAATTTGAATGAAACGACTAAAAAATTGTGAAGTGTCAAAAATCATATTGGCCAAAAAAGGATTACAATATCAAGATAAGTGTCAATTTCCTATCAGAAATTTATTCTTTTATGAACCGACGTATCGTAATTAAGCTATTTGTCAAGCTATCTTGGACCCCTTCACAGTATAGGTGTCAAACTCTCAAATCACTTCAAACAAAGGAAACATGTTTGTTGCTCTTTCTCCAAACAAGAAGGAGATGAAAAATTAAGGAGACCATGCTAATGAAAACTAGTACACTAGTTGACAAATTAGTAACTACTAACTAAATTAATGGAGATAACCGGTTTCCAGAAACTAGAAACTAAATAGGTTATTGAAGTCTCTTCTTGTGATTGATAACTAAAAATTAGTAACCAGTAACCAGTCATCAATCCTTTATAACTAGCCGCTATATCGAAAACTAATACACTAGTTGATAAATTATTAACCGTTAATTGAATTGTTTACCGATCACTAAAATGATTATTGGCTAACATATTCATTATGCTTTTATTACTATTATTTTTTTCGCTTTGAAATTAAATAGCCTATCTTGTAACTTGGAAACATAGTGGCTATTGATTAGTTTGATTATCTGCAACTAAATTGGTAATTTTTTTAGTAACCAGAAGCTAGATTAGTAATCTATTATTATCACTGAGAGGAGGGGAAAAATTATGGCTCTTTCTATCCTTAAGAGTGAGGGGAAAAAAAAGAAAAAGAAGATTTGATATTTCATTTTTTTAATTAAAAAAAGGTTAAAAATGAAAAATAATTTAAAAAGTTGAAATTAGAAAGAAAATATAAAACATTCTGTGAAAATTAAATTAGCAAACTATGCATATGTATATATATAGTGAAACAAGTAGCCAAATTGGTTACCGACCATAAGACTAGTAACCACATAAGCTAGTAAGAGGTTAATAGTCATAAGTAGTGACGAAGCTAGAAAATTTTTTAGGGAGGGCATACTCTAAATATTTTTTTAATCTAATTTTGAACATATTAGTCAATATAGACCAATATAAAATTAAAAAAGTATTTAAAGTGAGGTCAAAGAAAAATTATCCAAAGTATGGGTAAAATTTAGTATTTTAAAATCATATAAGTTCAGATATTTTTTTTAAAAAATAGTAGGTCATAGTAGAGGCATTATTGAATTTTTTTCGATAAAATTGAGGACAAAAACTATATTTATAAAGATTCAAGGGACAAATAAAGGATTAAAGTGAAATTTTTAGATAAAATTAAAGGGAAAATATAATGTTTTTAAAAAAATATCATAAACAAGCAAATATGTGCTATTTTTGTTATTAATATTGTTTAAATCAACTAATATTAGTTATTTTAGTATTTTACAAAGTTTAATTGGAAAAAATTAAAGTTATTTTCAAAGTGTCAATTTTTTCCCGAAATATCCATCGATATCGACATTTCCGTCAAAATTATTTGTAAGTTAAAACTTCAATAACTCCGTTAATATCGACATTTTCATCTTTATTTATAATCTAACCATAAGAGTTTGTTTGGTAGCCACAAATTTAAATAGTTTTTTGTTTTTTTAATTAAAAAAAATAGAAATACTTTCCAAAAACATGTTTGGTAAAACTAATTTTTTTTTAATTTGACGATAAAATTTTTAAAATTTTGAAAACAAAAATTTCTTACTTTAAAAACTTTTTAAAATAGTTTTTTTTTTTAAAAAAAAAATGTTATCAAAATTCAAACATATTTAAACTCACGTCATTATTTCTCTCAATATTTTGTCTCTTAGCACTATCTCTCGTGTCACTATCTTTCTACTCCTTTGTAAAATGATAATTTATATTATTTACATATTCTTAGTAGAGAGAATTTAGAATATTGTAAAATAAAAGACAATATAGAATAATATTGATTCTCTAGCATAATTGTAATAAAATCGACAATGTAGAATAATATTGATTCTCTAGCATAATTGTAATAAAATCATTGAATATTATTATATAAGGAAAAAAAATATCATAAACAAGCAAATATGTGCTATTTTTATTACTAATATTGTTTAAATCAATTAATATTAGTTATTTTAGTATTTTATAAAGTTTCATCAAATTAAAGTCCTTTTCAAAGTATCAAATTTTTTCCAGAATATCCATCGGACATCAATATTTCCATCAATATTATTTATAAATTAAAACTTTGATAACTCCGTCAACTTCCACATTTTCATTCTTAGTAATAATCTAACCAAATCTTATCAAAAATAAATAAATAAGAAAAACTAAGAGTTTGTTTGGTAACCACAAATTTAAATAGTTTTTTGTTTTTTTTAATAAAAAAAGCAATACTTTTCCAAAAGCATGTTTGGTAAAACTATTTTTTTTTTTTTTACCTATGCTACATTTAAAAAGAATCAATGAACATATAATCATTCAAAAAGTATTTCTGACATTATTGCAATGCTATCTTGAGATAATACCATCCATAAAGGTTTTCATCTTTACACTTGATATTAAGAAAAACCCACCCAAAATAGGTTCTGAATATCAAATTCAAGTAAATTATGAAACTGCAATTATCCAACTGAAAGGAAAAAAAAGAAATAGAATTATTCTATAATATACAACCCAAATCCATCTCCTCCAGGTCCCCTCAAAACGAACAAAAAATTAAAAAAAATACAAATCAAAGTTAACACAATTCAAATTGAGTCCCGTAATAATTTAGGACTCTTCACACATAAATATGAAAGGCCATAAATTTTACGGCTGGCTGAAGCGAGCAATACAAAATTATTTCGTCAACTGTTTATTAAGGATATTCCCCTCTAAACTAAAAGTGGACTCTCCAGATATACATTAGCATGAGTTAACCCAAGATAAATTGCCCCATGAATAGGAAGTTTTCAAAGCTTTTGGGTGTAAAGGTTATAGGAAATAATTAGTCCATCCCTAGTTTCGAATAAGAGCTCGTCGTCGTTCCAAAATTCCAAGGGACCTTAATACGTGCTATTGGCCCAATTGTTAGATGTTTCCTCCAATAAGTAGAACCCTCAACACCCCTGGAATCATCAACCAACACCCACATTTCCAGAGTCGTCGAAAACCATGACAATTTAGGGGAGAAAAAGAAGACAAATGACTCATATCACAAGGCAAGTCTCTTTATTTTTCAATCTGTGTTTTTTGTGTGATCTAGTATTAGTATGATGAGAAATTTCTCTTTAGACATATCAAATGATAGAATCATGTCATATTTTAAACTCATATTTTACCAATAATAAAAACCTTTGTAGTTCACCCCCTCTCCATGAGGATAACAAGATTTACCTTGTACAACATCAATCTTAATCTCCCTCCAAGAATCAATTCCTAGAGTGTACACTTGAGCTCTAGATACCCTTGCATCACGAGCCGACCTAAAAATCTTAACATACTTGTAAGCATTAGTTATGGGATCATAGCCAAATCCACATCCTGCATATTCAAAGTCAGGGAGAAAGCGGGACGTATGAAGAATCTTGAATTTTCCGAGCGCTAGATTGAACAAGACAGTTCCTTTCTTTTCTCAAACGATTGCACAAGCAAATGATTCCATTATAATTAGAGCTTACTATCCACTTGTTCTTTTTGTGGAAGAGGTGGAAATCCGAGTTGTTCAATAACACAGGGAAGGTTATCACCACTACTAGAGTTAGAGTTAGAGTTAGAGTTAGAGTTAAGAGTTGGCATCTTGATCCTTGGTGATATTTACGATTGTTAATACTTTTTTGGAGAGATCTAGCTCATGACGGTGACCATGGAAGATATCATGCTCGGATATTTCCTGGCGAGTCCACTTCAAAAATAAGGATACGAAGGAGGACGAGCTGTTTCTGTTTTGGACAGTGAAGCGAAAGTGCTTGTTTCCAAATGATGGTCGGGTGATGAGATTGTACCATAACTTACAAATGTATTTGCATATTAATAGAGACTGAGTGGGCAACCTCAAAAAGATTTCCTCCACTACCTTTTCGGGTAGATAGAGGCCAAACCTCCTCTTTAATTCTGCAGTTTCAAATTCAAAATCAAGTGGCCATATACTTTGGTTGGAAAAATTGAAGATTCCAAATCCAAAATTAAAACTCAAATTAGAAGTAGTTATTTCTTCTCATAGTCTATACTTTGAAGAAGATGAGTTATATAGCTGCCTGCAGCAATGTGAAAAAGTAAAGATCAATGGTATTGCGAGTAAGGTAAGGACTAAGGAGCAGTTCTTAGCGGGATTAGGCGATATTACATTAGTAACCCAAATAGCTATGGAAAGTTTCATGGAGGCAAAAAAAAAAGTGAAGGGATTTGGCATTCATTCAGAGTCTAAACAGTGGGAGGAGATTCAGAAGCACGAGTAAATATTATATATATATCTTTATTTTGAAGTCAATAGGCATGTGTACGACTAATTAATTAATAATTTGAAGACAATGACAATGTAGAAAGTTTTAGTTAAAAGAAAGATGAATAATACTAAATACCTTGGGAATTACATTGGACCAAAGCAGGAGCAAGTTTGTCATTTTTTGATAGGATCGGGATGGGGGATGGGGTCACTGAGCGCTCTCCTTCCTCTCTCTCCTCTTCCACAAGTAATATACGTATCATTCCTTTCTGTCATCCTTTCCTCTCGAACCTCCTTTCCTCTCGAACCAAGCATAGAGCATAGCCTAGGGACTAAAAAGATTGGCCTTCTTTTATAATTTAAAAAAAGAAAAATAAAATTGGCTTGACTGGCTGACTTCAAGCCGTATTTTTAAAGCCAAGTCTATGTTTTTAAGACTTTTACTCCTTATTATCGTATTTTTTTAACATTTTGGCCATTATACTTATTTTTTAAAAAGTGCTACGTAGTTCCTTTATTTTTTCTTAATGAAAGAATTTGGTTTTTTTTTTGTTCTGTTTTATCTTATAGAGTGTAATTTGCTTTTGTTGATATTAAGCCAATGACTTTGCCTTTGGTTATATAGGATACCGCGGCATAATAAGTTAATTTATTAGAAACCAATTGTTGTGCGGTCTAAAATCCTAAGGTCGCATAAGAATTATATGCGACCTCTTCCAAGAAGGATATATGCGACCTCCTTCGTGGTGCTTATATGCGACCTCTT